>JARTUT010001346.1:0-260795 GCA_030674115.1 Micraspis discolor
ATTACGTTTTATTCAAAGTATTTTCCATCATTTGCCACTACTTTTCCCCATCTTTCTGGCAACATTCGGATACCCCGTCGAAAAAACTCTTCATCTTTTGACGCTAACCACCAATCTACCCAATTTTTGGTGTCTTCATATGATGTGAAGCGCTGCTCAGACAGACCATGTGCCATCGACCGGAACAGATGATAATCAGAAGGGGCTAAGTCTGGTGAATACGACGGGTGGGGTAAAACTTCCCAGTTGAGTGTTTCCAAGTATGTTTTTACCGGCGCCGCAACATGTGGACGAGCATTATCGTGTAAAAGAATAATTTTGTCGTGTCTGGAGTAGTAATGGGCGCATTTTTCCTTAAGTGCCCGACTCAATCTCATCAATTGTATTCGGTACAGAGCTCCAGTAATGGTTTCGCTTGGTTTCAGCAATTCATAATACACGACACCAAGCTGATCCCACCAAATACACAGCATGAGTTTTTTTCCATGAATATTCGGCTTAGCTGTCGATGTTGATGGTTCGCCGGGCTTAACCCATGATTTTCTTTTCTTTGGATTATCGTAGTGAATCCATTTTTCGTCATCAGTGACTATACGATGCAAAAAACTCTTTTTATTCCTGGCAAGCAGCATTTCACTCATGCATAATCGGCGTTCAACGTCTCTCGGCTTTAGTTCATATGGAACCCAATTTCCTTGTTTTTGAATCATTCCTAACGATTTTAAACGATGTGAAATTGCTTGTTGAGTCACTTGTAGAGTAAGAGCAAGTTCTTTTTGCGTTTGGGACGAATCTTCCTCCAATAGTGCTTCTAATTCCATCTCTTCGTACACTTTCGGCCTTCCACTGCGTTCTTTGTCTTTAACGTCAAACTCACCGTTCTTAAACTTTTGAAACCATTCCTGACAACTTCTCTCACTTAAAGCAGCTTCACCACTTATGCTTCTAGAAGCAATCGATGCGCCTCAGCTGCAGATTTTTTCACATTAAAGAAGTAAATCAAAAGTTTCCGCAAATGATGCTTATTCGGAATAAAACTTGATAGTTTGCGAAAAAATTACGTGATGCTGATACGGAATCACTAGTACTTTTAAGGTTATGGTGTTGCCAGATGACTAAACTTGGGATATTACGTTTTACATCTGACAATTTCTCCATAACCTTCTGGTGGGGCCATCTTTTGACAAACCGCGGAAACTTATTTGTACACCTATTATATTGTTCAAATAGATAATAAAAAGAGGTATCCAAGGTCCTTTTGAAACTCCAGATGAACTAAAGATTTCTTGGATGTTTGGCTATGAACACATACACATAGTGATCTATTGGTAATATTTGATGTTATCCATCTAAGCAGATCACCATAAATTAACACCTCTGCAATTCGAAGTAATAGTACTCAATGATTTATTTTATCGAATGCTTTTTTTTAGGTCAGTGTATAGTAGATGAGGGCATGCTGACTCTTAGTTATCAAAATGTTGACAAGAGTCTGAACAAGTTAACAAATAAAGGCTTCAAAGATCTTAGGAATTATTGGCTATTGGTCAATAGTTCGGTTTCAAGTCCTATTGGCTCCCCTTATGCACTGAAATCAGTTTCGAACAGCTGAAAATGATTGGTAATGAAAATGCAAGATACCCGTGACAATCTTTAAAAAAATTGGTGGAATTCCATTCGGATCTGGACTGTTGGGATTCAATGTTTTCAAAGTTTCCTTAACACTCATCTTAGACAGCGAAATAATTCCCAAATAATCGCCACTGTAGAATTGTCAACATGATCAAAACTTTCAAAAATTCAGAAAAGCCCTGACGTGAGGTCAGGACCTTTTGCTCGCTTGTTCTAGAGTCCTTTCCTGCACTCAGGAACAGAGTTATACTAATACAACCACCACGATGAATTAACAAAAATATATCTCAAATTAAAATTAATTACTCACAGTTTTCATCGAAGCTCAAATTCCTGCTCCTAAAAACCAATCAAAAGTAGTCAAATAGAAATATTATTTGGGCAATAACATAATCTATTTTTGTTCATCTTCCCAACGTTTCATCAGACATCTTGTGTTGTTTAAAAGGTAAAGATTAGCTTTTACAAAAGCTAACGATTTCAAATTTCATAAATGTCAAATAGACAGACTACGAAAATTAGATCAAATTAGGACTTGTCTGCGGTTTGAAGATCTTTACAAGTTACTTCGAACAATTGTCTTCCAAACTTCAGGTAACTAAATTGATGGTGCACGTATGGGACAAAGACTGAATTGTTTTTTTCCCAGGTATATATCTTCAAGTTGGCAATACTGTTCAGAATGGCGACCGATTTTACAGCAGTCAGTTGGGTTTGGTAATTCATCATGAATAGACTCGCCTGCACAACTCTTACAGATAATGATGTGATTTTATTTCGAAAATAGTGGTTCTGTGCGAAATACGTCTCGCCCACTATGTCTATTTTATCGTCGATAAAATCATCCATCAGAGCAGTTGATTCTAATTATCATCGAACGTTTTCGCTCCACGTTTACTCTTATTAATACCTCGCATTCCCAGACGCCGTACGGTGCGTGCAGAAGAAACTATTGCTGCTGTAGAGAAGTATTGAGTATATCCGCCATCGAGCACAGGAATAAATTTGTTCCATCCACTTTATGGAATATTTTCCGGAAAGATCTTGGTGTGCGTGCTTTCAAAATCGATGCAAGAATTGAAGCCAAATGATCATCAAGTAAAGCGTAGTTACGCCGAATGGGCCCAAAATGAGATTGCCGTTGTTTCCGATTTTCATAAGCGAATTTTGTTTAGCGATGAAGCACACTTCTGGTTAAATGGCTACGCCAACAAACAAAACTGCCGCATTTGGAGTGAAGCAAATCCTCAAGTGTATGTTGAATGATTGTTTGGGCTATTACCATCATCTATTGTGGATGTAATGTTTTCCGACGTTTCGATTGACATCTTCTATCTTTATCAAGGAGAAAAGTAAGAAACCTTTTGAAAATTATCAATTTTCAAAAAGTCATAGTTTGGAAAAAGCTTGAAGAAGATCAAACCCTTAGTGAAAGAACTACACTAAGCGTGAATGCAATTATGGAAATGCTTTCTATTTGTATTAAAACAACATATTTCCAATTTGAAGACATCTTTTATCAACAAGAATTTGGAATGGCCATGGGTTCATCACTATCACCAATTTTAGCTGATTTATATATGGAAATTTTCGAACAGAAGGCATTAGAAAAATATGTACTTAAACCCAAACTGTGGAAAAGAATGATGGTAATAGCCCAAACAATCATTCAACACGAGCTCCATCATCAACAATATCTCGTCATCAACCTCAAGTGTATGTCGAAACACCGTTGCATCCAGAAAAACTGATTGTTTGGAGCGCTATATGGGCTGGTGGAATCATTGGTCCGTACTTCTTCAAAAACGATGATGGCAGAACGTTATAGTCAATAGTGATCTGTATAGAGCCATAGTTACTAACTTTTTCATTACTGAATTGAACAACCTTGATGTCCAGGAGCTTTGGTTCCAACATGACGGCGCAACATGCCATAAAGCTCATTCCACAATCGTTGTACTAGCATCACAAAACCCATGCAACTCCAAGCGAGATATTCTCTCAGAATTCAAACATCCAGGCAACTGACTCCAAGCATCCAAACTGTCTCCACTGACTGGGCTATTCCAATCACATTTTGAGAGCCATAATCTCTGCATAATATGTTTTGCAAGAAAGATAGCAGGTGATGAAAAACCTAAGGGGTCAAAAAGCCTTGCGATTTGTGAAAGAATCCCTCTCTTAGTATTTGCAGAATTCAGAGAAGGAGTAAGAGAAAACATCCAAAGTGGAATCTCACTGGAGACCTAAAACCTTTATGAACTTGGGACCATCTGTGTCAAAACTCAGTGGCATTTGTGTATCTGCTCTTGGAACAGCAGCAAGAACCGAAGGATGCAATTTCTTGCCCATTTTCGAATCTCGAAATCTCCTCGTTTGAGTAGAACTATCAACTCTGTTTGTAAATGAAGGGCTTCCTCCATCGATGAGGCGTCTGCGCAGAAATCATCGACATAGATCGATACCTGTATCAACTTATCAGCAGCACAATATAATTTTTGTTCTAAATATGCCAACTCCTTAAGAGTCCTTAAAGCCAAATATTCCTCATTTCTGGAGAAATGCCAGAGAAATCTCTGAAATCTTCTATACTCAGGTTGTACAAGTATCTGACAATACATTTGTTTGATATCCCAAATAAAGGCTACTTTATGAATGCGAAAGTTCAATAAAGTTTTGGGCCTCGGATAAGCGTATCATTCAAGCTTTTACCCCTTGAAATCTTGGCACTTGGAACTTAGTAGATGTATAGTACTATCTGGTTTCATAACACAATGACGAGGCAAATGAAAGACCGATAAAGATTTGTAATCAGAAATGCTAACCTCAGAAAGATATTGGAGTTGCATTCTTTCATTAAATCAGGATATGCTGTAAATAACTGAGGGTTTTTATTATGCCGAATTTCTAAGGAAATAAATCGCAGGGCTCGTGAATATGGATCTCCAAAGTCAGGGTCTGTATGCTTAAATGGAAGGGAAACAACGAATCTTCCGGAAAGGTCTCGATGAACCGAGTTTTTGTCTATTTGTGATAATCAAAAGATACTATAGGATTAGCCATAGTAGCCTGATCTAACTCCCAAAATTTTTGAAGTATGAGATCGACTTGAGGTTCAAAGGCCACGTGACAACTCAGAAGTGAGGTGTTAACTGGTGAAAACTCTATTTTTCCCTGTAAATACCATGCAAATACTGTTTCTAGCGCCGCTGGAATACCTTGACTGCCAAAGAGTGTCACGGTTTCAAAATTCCCGCTCCAGTTAGTACCTGCAAACCGAACTGGTGGAGTTAGTCGCAGCAGTTTACCAGCTTATCTCGTACGTTTCGATGGTCGCCGTTGTCGGTGGTCTTAGTCTGTGCATGTGACGTAGGTTGTCAATTACATCGTTCTTCCCGCATTTTTGGTTGAAATGTCCTGGAGTAATTAATCGCAATTTTGCGGATCTGAACAGGATTTTAACTGAAGCCCTGAGGGAAATCTTATCATGTTGATTTGGTTTGTTCGTTGGTGAGATTTTTGCGCTTTAGCGGAGTGGCGTATTTGTTTGGAAAAACGACGTGGGATTGGTGCGTTAACCTATGTTTGTCATGAGGTATTTTAGATTTTTGTTCGTATTTTTAGCATCATTCTGCTTCGAATTGGGAATTATTATTGTACCGTTGCGAGGTACCGCAGATTCTGAACTGTCTTTGAAGTCTTCGAGCTGTTTGTCTAGGCTGTCTTTGAATTACTGCCGTGGGAGCTGTCTTTGGGGACCTCCACCAGATTTCGCCATCTAAGATACCACACCTGTCGTCTACCCAGGGCGCATTACTGTGAGAAATTGTACTACGTTGGACCAGGAATATATTTGAGCCCAGTTTCCATCTCCGAGACTGTGAGAATAATTATGGATTCAGAAACTATATCCTTTTGTACTTCAGTCAAGCCACGACCTAGACTGTTATAGAAGGTTAGTCTGTAGAATTTAGTTAAGATTGATTAGTATCAAAGAGGCCCAATTCAGTGAATACTGTTTAGTACATAAAACCCGACCTATCGAGAAGGTCGCTTAGATATAAGTAAAGAGCTATTTGTAACGAATACCATCGAGGCTCTAAGTATATACCTTAGGGTGATATTACAGTTTGTTTAGTAAGAGATAAAGCATTATATCGAATATTCGGGTTGTGAAGTAAGAACTAGTTAGTGATCTACCTTCTGTAAGATATATCCTCGTTTGAGGGACCTTGTGTATTTCATTTGGGCTCATTATATTATTAAATAATTGCTCTATATTCTTTCTGCCAGCCACTACCTCCCGCTTGTGTGATCGGGCTCGTTTGGCATCCTGAGAGTGCGTTCGTTATTTTCTCTCTTTTACGACCCTGAGATCTTTAGTGTACCTTCCTCTTTTTTTTTCTTTGTATTATCATAGAAGAGAGTGGCGCCCCTTTATAAGTAGTCTCAGCTCTAGAGCTAGCCGAGGAGGTACTTTGTGCACTCTCTGGAGCCCAGCCCAGCACTCAATATAAAAGGCACCAACTCAGCTCCAATAATCATATCTATTTCGCCACGTGTCAAAAATCTTCTGTCCGCCAGTGTTAAATTTTTTATGTGAGACCAATCATGAGTATTAAATTATATTTTTGGCTGATTTCTGTGTGAATAATAGATTCAAATGAGAAGGTAGGACCATCTTAATCACTTGGTTTTATTAAACATTGGGTGATGCCCTTAGTTGACCCAGAAATTTGATTGTGCAATCCTTCTATTGGAACGAAACAAAGATGTCTCTTCAATTCCAAACGATTAAAACAACGTTCACTTATAAAATTTGCCATGTTAGCGGTATCAAGCGGACACTCTGTAAGTTCCCTCTACCATCCCTAATATCAACTTCGGCAGTTGAAAGCAGGACAGTTGATTGCATCATAGCCATATCTGTATTGCTGCATTGCAGTGCGACGGCGTCTTTGGGACCAGAGTGAGGAAATGGTATTCTGGGCCCTTGTTTTGACAAATCATCTTTGACTATCCCTGTTGAACCCGAAGTAGTTGCCGCAAAATCAACTTTTTTTGATGCTTATATGATGCTGATACCGACATATTTTAGAAGTAAAATGAAGTACTAAAGGTGGCAATTTTGCAATTTCTCAATAACTGTTAATTTGAAAGGCGATCTAATTCATTAGTAGTGTTGAGAACCCATAGAAAACAGGATCTGTCATACGGCATTCACTTACATCTCAATGAAGTACTAAAATGGTTAATTTCGCGATTTCTCAAAAACTGTTCATTTGGATGGCAATCAAATTCATTGGCAGTGTTGAAGGCCCATAGAACACAGGATCTGTACATACAGCATTCCCTTCCATCTGAAGGGGTTCGAAAGGGAGTACTAAAAGTGACAATTTCGTGATTTCTCAAAAACTGTTCATTTGGATGGCGATCAAATTCATGAGTAGTATTGAAGATCCATAGAAAACAGGATCTGTACATACAGTATTCCCTCACATCTGAAGGGATTCGAAGGGAAGTAGTAAAAGGGACCATTTCGCGATTTCTCAAAAACTGTACATTTGGATGTCGATCAAATTCATTAGTAGTGTTGGAGACCCATAGAAAACACGATCTGTACATACAGTATCCCTTAAATCTGAAGGGATTCGAAAGGGAGTACTAAAAGTGACAATTTCGCGATTTCCCAAAAACTGTTCATTTGAAAGGTGATCATATTCACTAATAATGTTGGAAACCCATAGAAAACAGGATCTGTACATACAGCATTCTTTCATATCTGAAGGGGTTCGAAGGGAGTACTAAAAGTGACAATTTCGCGATTTACCACTACGGCATTAAAGGTACTGACAGGCATGATAAAACTGGATCTAGCTGCTGTCCAGGAGACGGCAAGGTGCCATTTTATGAGGGGAATAACATTCGAATACCAGGCAAAAGTTTTCCCGGCCATAGACAATAACAGAATTATGGCTAAGAGTACTATCAGAAGGTACAACCGTGATCTCAAGAATCACTTAATCGAAATCTGGCAGATGCAATGGAACACAGAGGAAACAGGAAGATGTACCCATCAATGGATACTCCGAGTCAACTTTGCATTGACTCATGGCTATTTCAAACCGAATTATCACTTGACTTGCATAATTACCGGTCATGGCCCTTTTAAGGCCAATCTATCCAGTCTGGCGGAAAACCCTGCCTGCGTTTGCGGTTCTGGCGAAACCTCAACGCACGTCTTATTTCATTGTCCCAGATATCGAATGCAGAGACAGCAATTCCCATGTGACATGTCTTCAAGTCTATCTCAATACTCAATCAAATTCATTAGTAGTGTCGAAGACTCATAGAAAACAGGATCTGTACATACGGCATTCCCTTACATCTGAAGGGGTTTGAAGGGGAGTAGTAAAAGTGACAATTTCGCGATTTCTCAAAAACTGATCTTTTGTATTAAATTCATTATTAGTGTTGGAGACACATAGAAAACAGAATCTGTGCATACGGTATTCACTCGCTCAACATCAATTGAGTTACCGGAAGTTTAGAGGCCAATTGTTCAAAGCTTGGAGAAGTCTTCAAGCTACATATAAGTGCTTATTTTATTCAGTTTTCGTAGTCTGGCTATTTGATATTCATTAATATTTCAAGAAATTTTCTTAAATCGTCAGCTTTTGTAAAAGCTTATCTTTACTTTAAAAACGACAGAAGATGTCGGTTGAAATGTGGGAAGAACAATATGAGATGGTGTTCATTGCCCAAATAATAATTCTATACGAGTTCCATCATTAACGATTCCTCGTCAATAAAAGTAGGCATATCAACTCCAATGCTGTTGAGGAATACTGTGACCTCAAGTTAGTGCTAGTCTACAGACATCCACTCTTCCACTCTTCTTCTCTATCCACTTTACGGAAAATTCGTATTTTCAGACGAATAACATAGGGCTTTTTCTAAAAGTTTGAGGCGAATCGGGGCGTTCCAGGAGATCGAAATTTCCTGTAGTTTAGTTTTCCACTGACGCCCAAAAGTTTCAAAGAGCTAAGGGTCGACATGGGACGTAAATGTCAACGTAATTAATTGACATTAATTTCAACTTCGGTAATTGATTGCCCTTAAGTAAATGAAAAAATAAATATATCTTCTGGTGGAGGAATGCTCGGACAATGACAAAGAGAGCAGGTAATATATCAATATCTTGCAAACATGCACAAATTTTTGTTTGCATCGCTCCAATATTTTATTAGGTATAAATTAAAGTTTTTTTTTCGAAATTTTTCAGGAATTTTATAGCGTGTCCATATTTCGAAATTTTGCTAGCCTATTTGTTTCAACTGAGTTCAAATATATTCCGAATTACCCCTCGATATGATGAACACCTTAGGATTTATAGGGGAATCCAAATGTCAAATGCACGTAACTCCTGAACCATTGGACTTATTCTGGAAATATGAAAATTCTAGCTCATTTCTTTCGGAAGATAGACATATCCAAGTTTGATCCTGCATTCTCCATCGGGAAGTCAAACCCAATCAATTGAGACCATTTTCGGCTCGATATTCAAAGATAACAGACATTTGGGCCGAACGATGGCCACGCTGTTATACCAGAACAAGCGCACAAAAATCGGCAAAACGGATGAGGACTCCAAATCCATTTATAACTGAGAGATAGATACACGCTATGACGCCTTTTATGAGGAATTGTACTTGAAAATTTTTCTCGAATTACAAGATATGAGTATGAGAGTAGAGAGTAGATGAAGAGTATCTTATGGCACAAGTAAATCTATAAAATTGAGGAATATTGGGAGAATGATATTCAATGTTACTGTGAGATTTATTCTATTTATTGTGTGATGTTTGTAATTATGTGTGATATTCTGAATATTTATATATATAGATTTGTTTGACCGCCTACACAGACCCAAATCGGTATACTCTACCGACTTTTCGGTCCAAAAGTGACGTTGTCAGACCCGGCTCCGGGTCTGACAACGTTTTTCAATGGAATCATAATCAGGGGGGTCAGGGGGTGTTAGATATGAATTTTGAGCCGGGTCCGAAAAGTCGGTGAAACATCATATTTTATACAGAAATACTTCGGGGAACGGCCAGTGCGAGGGCGCTTCCGGCGACCTAGTCTTGCTGTATGTAAACGGTATACTCGATCAACGTCTCCAATCCCTAAATCTGGCAACGCTGTGCCTTGTGTATAAACCTGAAATTCTCATTCTTCTACAACTTATACAAACCCGATATAGGGGACCGTCCTCTAGAAGATAGTTTATTCATTTCTTCCAAGCGAACCGAAAATATAATCATCATCAGTATAGTTGAAAGTCATAAAAATGGGGTACAATAGCTCGTCGTTAGTAGAAAACTACCTGTAAAATTTTTCGCATAAAAATTTTATTATCATTCTTTGGATAACTACTGACTTAAGAATCATACTCATAAGAGTCATGGAAATTTCAATCAACCTTTATAGGGAGTCGTTACGGAAAATATTCTTCTAAATTTGACTTTTCCGATTTTTTTTTATGTTCACCGAAGTGAAATGAATCTGGACAAAATTTTATTTGAGAAATGTACAAAAGTATTGGATGGATCTTAAAAAATTTAGAAAAGCACTGACGTGAGGTCATGAGCATCAGCGTGCTTATTCTTAATGCTGATGAATATCTTACGAGATATCAAGTATTTACGAACGGTTTCTATGAAATTTGACAAACTTCTTTGTTTAAACGCTATCCGCTTCCTAGTTACAAGTTTATCTGGTGGATATGTTGGTATGTTAGGAAATGTTGAGGAAACGAAATTCCAAATGCATAATTAATGCAGAACTATCCGACGTTTTTGTCCCAGATATTTGGACAATGGACAATCTATCGAGATTAGAAAGTTACAGGCATTTGAACAAACGATAGCTCACTGTTCAACTAGGAACAAGCGCGCAAAAATTCCTGCCTCGCTTGTTTACTGAATTTGAAATTCAAAAGTGAATTGATTTTAGAAATTGAATGCTTTCCTCATTCGTCATCTTCAAATCTTAACTACAATTTTTTTAGTAAATACTGATTCTTTTTCTGATCACTTTTTTCCCACATAATTCAATCTGGTTTTAATATTGAAAACTAAATTTCTAATAATAATAACAATAATAATAGCTTTATTGTCCAAGAGAAAATCCATTTACAGGACAAGTCACTATACAGGGATATGAATGTTACTATTAAGAATAACTGCTCCATAACCACCTACATACATATATTACACAAAATCAAAATTTTACTATGAATCGGACAGATGTTCAAGTGCAATTTTCATAAAAGTTTGTTGAGAGCATGAAAAAATATCACAACAGGTACAGCTACTAAAATATAATTAATTACACATTAAATTTATTGGAGCCTTACGCAGGATATTCGTTCTAGCTGTTTCACATTTAAAAACTGAAGCATTTCTCGAATTGAAACATGGTAGGTGGAAATTTAATTTGCTGAGTATTTCGGCACAGTCGATTTTATTATTTAAGATTTTAACTAACTAACTAACTGATCCTAAAGTTATTCTTAGACTTAAACTTGTATAATTCAATCGCTGATAAAGATAATTATTATCACACCCTCTAGGAGGATAGACTCCGTCAATCTTGAATATCAAATACTTCCGTGAATACGATAGAGCTAGAGTTGACATTTTCAGAGTAGATTTAAATTATGAATATCTCGGCTGAGTTCGTTATTCGGATAAATCGGTAGGATAGTTTGGAAGTAACAAAATAAAATTTTCCAAATAAAAAAATTTTTATGGTGCAATTTCATCAGGCGTATACACCAATACCGTTTTCGATTTTGACAAAACAATAGTTTCCAAGATATGATCTTTCAAATTTTGAATAAATACGGGTGAAACTGAACTCTATTTATCCCTTGTTAATAATCTACCTACTCAGGGTCCAAGGGTCAGCGCTCTGACCTGTAACGCGGAGTTTTAAAATTCAATATGTTTATCCCAACATGCTGGTCACAAAAACCAACGGTATCACTATGAGATGTTAAACCATTTCTGTTTTTGGCGCTCTTGTTCACACGAACAGAGTGCCTATCATTTTGCCCGAATGTCTGTAATTTTGGAATATCGAGCCGAAAATGGTCTCAATCGATTGGGTTCGACTCCTTGATGAAGAATTCGTGGCGAAAGTTGAGTCTGTCCGGCCGGCCGTATCCTCTCTAGCATCCAAAAGGAATCAGCTAGAGTTTTCAAATTTTCAGAATAGGTTAATTGTCCAAATATCTCGTTCAAGTTCGTTATTGGGCGAAATCCGTCGGATGGTTCAGTAGTTATGAGCATCTGAAATTTTGTTTCCTCAATAACTACTAGAATATCCATCCGATCAAGTTGATACTTGGAATGTTATTGAGGAGGCTAAAACGAAATTATGAGCAAAATTTCGCAGAAATCGTCACGCTAGAAAATTTTAAAAAAAATTCCCAAAAAAAAAATTTTCAATAAAAATTTTCAATAATATCTCCTAAGACTTCATTTAGATTTAAATAAAAATCCGTATATATATTGAGGTTACCGATATCTTACTTATCCTCAAATTTCATTGTCGTAGCTTTTCCCCTTCTGAAGATATGATCATTTTTTTCATTTACTCAAGAGAAAAATAGAAATGTCATGAAGTCCGAGCTTTGTTATTGAAAGATTTGCCATCACAGATCGATATTCGTTTGACAACTTGCGGACCTAGATATCAGTGTCAGTTGGCGTAATATCAATCAAAATTTTCATAGAATTCATAGAGGTAGAATTCGATGTCGATGACGTTGTCAAAATTCAGAAAAGCACAGACGTAATATTAATCAAAAAATTTTTTATCATAGAGAAAGAATTTGATGGCGTTGTCAAAACTCAGAAAAGCAATGACGTAAGTTTTTAGGAGAAGCATAGAACAAAATTTGGTGATAATTATGAGTAGTTATTTTCAAATTGAGATAAAGGTTTGTTTATTCATTAGGCTTTCATATTTACATCACATTGTCCCATAGTACGGAAAAAGACTATTGTTCACCCGATCAGAGAGCTTATAGATTTGTTAAGGTTTGAATATTTACTCGCAAGTAGCTCAACAAGAGCGCCAAAGCAATCTGACCTCACGTCAGTGCTTTCTAATCTTTTTTAATACAATTTCACATTTATGACAACTTTCTTGGTCTCGGTAGAGTGAGATATCCCCATAGGAAATGCAAATTTCAAACGGTTTGATGCGATCTTCTTGATAAATCCTAAAAGAATTACGAGGGTTACTGCATTTGGTTTCAGGATATTAATGAGATTTGGGTTTATTACTTCTGCTTGGTTGTTCCAAGTAGAACAGCAAGCTATTGTTCTACCAAAATAGATAAACTTTTCGACTAGCGAGTCAAAAATATTTCCAATCGATTGGGTTTATGAAGATATAAATAAGGTCGTTTAATTTTATCCCAATAAAACAATCTTTTCCGATACAGCTTAGGAATAGGGCATTCCGAGTGCCTATAAAGCACTTCTGAAGAACTTAAATTATTTGAAACATTGAACATCAAAAAACTTTAACACCTGATTAATTTTCTTGAAGGCAGGTAAAAAAATGAGTTATTTGAAGGAGTTATCTCTCTGATGTTTTCTCTTCGGAAATGATATCTTAAAGATCTATTTTCATATCGGCATTCGTCAAATTTTTTTACAAAATATCGAAAACAAACTGAAAAACTGCAAATATTTCTCAATTACTGAAATTTTCAAATACAACACAGTGTGTTCCAAATATTGAGCCCAAAATTGTAAAAAATATTACTCATAATTTTTGTTCTTCAATAATGGAAAAATTTCATATTATTATTATGTCGTAAAATATTTAAAATTTTCCTTAACAAAAACCGTTAGAGATAGATTGAAATTTCTATTATAATAATTTTTCAAATATGATTCATCTGTCAGTTGTTATCGCAAAAATCTTTTTTATGCGAAAAATTCCTCACATACTGTCTGACGAAGAGCAATTGTACCTGATTTTTATGAACTTCAATGATAATTCGGTTGAAGATTTAAATGCCAGTGAAGATGAGTTATTTGATTATCGGTTCGAAGAATTAAATAAAGCAATCTTCTTTACGACGGTTCTCTCTATTGGGATTGTATAAGTTGTTAGAAGCGATAGATTTTGGGAGAATTCAGTGGATACATTTCATGTGACCTACTACTGAAAAAAGTAAAAGATCCTCGTCAGTCATTTCTCAACAGAAGGTATGCAATTAGAGTTATTTGCGGTATAACTAACCGACGCGGTCAGTCCAAACGATCTGACAACACCGCAGGGACTGAAAAGGTTTGGAGAACATACCGTCGGCGTATATGTGGGAATGAAATGTCGGTTTAGGATATCGGGCTTGAAAAAAATTTTTTCCCCTCTAAAGTTGCCTGAGGAGTTATATTTCCTTAAAGCAGATTTTCCACATATATACACGCAAAAACCATCTGTATCACATGGGTCTCAGGTAGCCTGTCGAATATACCGGGACTGAACACGTCTGTTAGACAAATATATATATATATATATATATATACAGGGTGAGTCTTTGACCACTGCGTTAATTTTAACCATAGATTCTTGACGTCAAAAGAAACGTTTTCTTCCTATAACATTTTTCCAAATTTGGCCCCGTTCAAAAGATATAGGCTGTTGAAATTTCATAAAAAAATTGCATTTTCAATTGTAATAGTCAAACAACCTGGCTCACAAACTTAGAAGATAATAGAGTTTGACTTAGTTTTAATATTTCTGAATGTTTGTTATAACTGGAAGCTAAAGGCTCATAAACAAGAAAGATCAAAATAGAATGCATTTTCTGACCATAACCATTTCATACTGAATTGAATAATTTCAGACTCTCGAAATTATCCCTTGAAAATTTTCCACTTTTTTTTGAAGATACAAATAACTGTTGACAGTTTCAAACAGAATCAAAACAACAAGGAACCACAGAACACTATTTTATTGGGAACTACCCACCACAGAGACGTTATAATAGTATTTCAATGTGATAATAATTCGCTCTAGTTATTCTGAGAAAAATTGTAACTAAATATCAATAATGGTTACAGATATTATCTCTCATTTGAAAAAACTTTGCAGTTATTATTTTTTTCCCTTCTGGGTTTCGGTAATAAATTGATATTCTATGGTAAGGTATTAAAATTTGACATAATCTATGAATAACCATTATTCAATATTTATCTTCAACATTTACATGATTAAAACAGATACTCTGATTATAAAATCCAAAAATTTACACATGTTCAGTAATTAATTATAGTCTGAACAGAATAGATTCATATTAATGATCTAACATAAATTTTTTTATTATAGAACACCTAGTTGGTTTTTTTCATAAGCAAATTTAGGTGATCAAACTTCAAATTTCTTCAAACAAGTATAATTGTACAGCTAAATCTGGAAATACTTGTAATCTATCCAAGTAAATTGTTATTGGGATTCAGTACAGAATATAATCATCAAGCAAAGAATCATCACTTTAAAATAATTATTTGTAGAGACATCATTCATTGTTGTTGAAAATTTCGAAAAAGATTTTTTTTCATGTTTTTAACAGTATGATATCAAGAGACCTCATAGATCTGTTCACTGGCCTCTGTCAAGGAGAAGCAACTTCAGAAATATCAGTGTTCGGAAAATCATAGATGATTTATTTTGGCTTTGAGTGAAAAAAAAGTAATGTGACAACCTCCTGTCTTCGAAATTTTCATAGAAATGATGGTTTTCATGATTTGGAAATCTTAAGAAGGAAATTACAAATGTATGATGATAACATCCAATAATTCTGAGGTTTTTTTGGAATTTCTCACTAGAAAGGGATGGTTTATAATCTTGAAGTAGAAAGAAATTATAGTAGAACAACAAAAATCTATGTTTATGGTGTTGAATTTTTTACCAGAAAATTAGTATTTTGTATCTTCCTTCTGGATATGGACCTTATCGGATGAAACATGAGTGAGTGAATGAATTTTTAGAGGGAAAATAATGTTTTCAAACAATTCAGATTCAATAGTGGACGCTGTGGAAGGTATGTTTCATTCAAATTAAACTGGACTACAGAGGGGTATTTGCCCAATGTGAAAACTTAAAATGCTTGTAACTTTTTAACCCAGCTGAATATGGAAAAACCGTAATGGAAAAAGTGTTTCTTTTGATCGCAAGAACCTATGGTTAAAATTAACGCAGTGGTCAAAGACTCACCCGGTATATATATATTGCTTATTTTATTGACGAGCCAAGTAATCCATTATTTTTTTATAATGACTAAATATTATTATCATCATTATTATTATTACCATAATCATCACTAACACTATTATTATCATTTGTTCATTGTTTTTAATTATTATTAAAACTGACAAATCAAACTGATGGTAGACTGAACGTGTAACAACATTCTTTTACTACACCTCACCCACCATCATTCAAATCGTTTGAATCCCTCGAAGATATCTGCGTACACTGACGCCATTGAAGAATGTTAGAGTTGATTGTTTAAATTCAAAGAGTACGCTCTTCGATAAAAGTCGAGTAATGCTGTCTCGAATACAAAGGAGCATTGTGTACCTATTGAATTTTCACGAAACTAAATCTAGTAACAATGAATCTTGCAATATTCTAATATCTTATCGAAGATATGACAAGCTTTGTCCTATTGTGTCGGATGAAATACACCTGAATCATTCAACGCAATAGTTTTCGTCATCTGATATAGTTTACGCAGAAAAGAAAACTTTGTGGTCTCGAAATTTTCAAATACAACTGTAATCATTTCGAAATGAATACTCTTATCATACGATGCGATGAATCTGCGTCATTCTAAGCAGCTATTTGTTAAATGTTGAGAATATTTTGCACGAAATGAGGGACATTTGTGAATTACGAAATAAGTTCCTAAAGTTTATACAATGAAAGAGTATTACGAAAATGTTGAAATGCACTGATTTGGGGCTTAAAGCTTTTGCGCGATTGTCCTAAAAACATTTCCTGTACTATGGAACAGAGTGATACTACAACCACCACAATGAATGAAAAAATATTCATCTCAAATAAAAAATTACCACTCACAGTTTTCCTTAAGTTTTGTTCGAAACTAAATTTCCCTTCTCTTAAAAACCAACCGAAATTAAGTATATCTACTCCATCGTAACCCATTTGTGAATTGATATATTTCATCTTTGAAAAGACTTATTTATTCAAGTCCAAATTACGAAAAAAACGGTGATTATTTGTAATTGAATCTTCTGAAACTTCTACAGGACCCTAATTGCAGCTATCATGGCCAGCAACGAGATAGCAGTGCGAGAATTGAATCTTCTCACAAAGAATAAACTTATAGATATTATACTAACGAGGAAAGTACCGAACGATATTAAAGTTAGTGAATCAACAAAGAAACTCATTGAGTTTGAAAAGTCGGATATACTTGATGAATCAGTCGACCGTGAGCGGAAAAAACAAGAAGGAAATAGTGCTAAAAGTGAATTAAAATGTGCATATCTCGAAATAGAGTGTCAAAGTCGAATAATTGCTGAGATGGAAAGATCTATTTCAAACCAACAAATAACAATTTCCTCACAAGAGAATTTTATTAAATTTATCGAAATGAATGAAATTAACACAATCAATGATGAGGATACCGCCACATCATCTGGAAAGTCACGGAATCTGAAGAAGAGATGTCAGTACAAGAAAGAAGCCGTGGAAACAAATGACGAAAGGTCAGGGACATCTGGTATAGCCGGCAAAACCTGGGTTGACATTGTACAGAAGGAGGATGATAATCGAACAGATGATATCATAAATAAACATAAACAAACCGCACAAGACAGTAACAATGATGTAGTAAATAAGGAACCTTCAATTTCCCATGTTCAAAATGAATGGAAAATCGTAACATCGAAACGCAAAGTTCAAAAAGGTACTGTTTGCACCGGTTTGCCCCTATAAATGAAAACACACCAATCATAGCGGGTGCACCCAGAAAACGTTGGCTCTCTCTTGGAAGGATTGCTGATGATATTTCGGAGGGGACAATTTCCGAATACTCGTGCAAATTGAATGCTCCTGGGAATATTGCTGTTAGAAATTAAATTATCTTGGAATCAAACTCTGCCTTCAGTATAGGTGCAATGAATGATGACATTTATGATTTGTTGAGTGACCGAAATTTTTGGTCCACTGGTGCAGTCATAAGGCTTTTCAGTTTCAATAATTTTTTTCGGAAAGAGGCAAAACAGGTTAAGTAAAAAACTCTCACAATGTGAAAGTACTTTTTCCAGCCAAAATACAGTTTTCAAGCTCCTGCATATAAATGTTCAATGTCAATGAACAATTGGAAGCAAAGTGCTTAGATCATTGGATGTCAGTGGGGGAGTTTGAACAAGTTAAAATACATTGTTTTCTTTTATTGTCGAAGATTTCGTTTGCACGGTGGTGTGGCAGCTGCAGTTAGGAATCATCTTATAGATCAATTTGTGGTCAGAGATGATATTAATTCAAAATCAGTTGAGATGGATATCGAGATATGCGCATTACAGTCAAAAAAATTGAAATTGATGATATTAACTCTTTATCGACCTCCCCGTGGTGATTTTAAAAGGTTCATTGATGTGATTACAGGTGTATTGGAATTAATAAAAGATTGTAGATGTCAAATCTATGTTGTGGGAGACTTTAATATTGACTTTTTAGTGAACAGCTCGATGAAATTCAACATAGTTGACCTTTTTTCTAGTTATGGGTTACAAGCATGGATCGTCTCGCCCACCAGAGGAGCATGTCTAGATAATATATTTACTAACAATGATGTATGTACAAGTTTTATGGTCGACTTGGGTTTTTCTGATCATTCGAGTGTAGAGGCTTGTTTTGATTGTGATAAGGTAATAAAAAGAACCAGCAAAGAGACGATCTGTAGACCCTTAACACAGCTTCGAAGGTATGAGCTAAAAATTTTGGTTAGGAGTATAAGCTGGAATTTCATAACTGACAAATATATAAGTACGGATAAAAAATTCGAAATGTTTATAACATTTCTGAAAAATTGTGTGGAGGTGGCTTTTCCTCGGAGGGTTTACAGGCATTTAGAGCGTGCCGTACCAATTTCTTGGTTCAATAAAGATTTGCAAATCATGCAGCTAATGAAAGAAATTAATGAAGGTTACAGTAAGTCACTTTATGTAGGAGCGTTTTTTTGCGATCTAAGTAAGCATTCGATGCTTACGATATCTCCCGAAAACCTTCTCCGAAAATTGGACCAGAAATCAATACACCTAATTGGTTCATATCTCGAGAATCGGAAACAGTGTGTAGATCTTGGGGGAGATCTATCTCACATGTTATATATTGATTATGGTGTAACACAGGGATCCGTTCTCGGACCTTTGCTTTTCATGAACGATATCGGTAGTTGTGATCCCGATTCGGGATTTGTTATCTTTGCAGATGATACAACTGTGCTAAAAGAGCCGAATCACGGAAACTTGTAATGCACAAAATGGAAGAAGTATTGGTAAATGTTTCAGAATGGTTCAACAGCAACCAACTCAGTTTAAACAAAACGAAAACTGAGCTCAGATACTTCTCTATGCGAGATCCAGAGGGGATGAATTCGCCTGAGCCAACTAAATTTTTGGGTGTTTTTATGGACAGTGAACTGAGTTGAGATGCCCATGTGGATTATATAAGCAGTTCGGTGTCTTCGTGTGTATACGCCTTGAGGAATTTGGTTAGTGTTGTATCTAATGATGTATTGATAACTGTATACTGTGTATACATTCATAGAGTCAAGGTTAACATATGGTATGCTGTGCTAGGGACATGATGCATCTATCAAAAGGCTTTTTGGATCACAAAGGAAAGCTATCAAGGTCATAGGTCGATTATACTATAGAGATGACTGTAAAGATGTTTTCAGAACCAAGCGTGTTTGAACAGTTTCTTGATTGTTCATTTGACAATGTCTTTTACAAGTAAAGTCCCACATAGAAGACTGCAGAACACATCAGGATGTTCACGCTCACAACACCCGAAAAAAAGACCACATTTACACAGAATTCCATAGAATAAACAAGATCAAACGCGATGTCACTTTTTATGGACCAAAATTTTATAACAGGCTGCCGCACGATATGAAAACGACTTCTCTGAAGCATATTAAGGTTTCTATAAAAAATTATTTGCTAAAGAAATTTTATTATACATTCTTTGAATTCTTGAGTGATACTTTTTTGGATTTTTCTTGAATTAGATTTTGTTTGTCGTATGTAAGCATTTATGTATTAGCATGAATAAATTTATGATTATTATACATTATACACAATTCAATTTTCCCAAAGAACGATTTCTGGTCAGGCTTGTCAGAATGACAACCCTAAATAAAGTGAAGGCAAATATTTAGTTCATTTTATTATATGGATGAGTTTTAGTTCATATAATTATTATTCATTATTATATATATATATATTCTTTTGAACTTTTGGCTGACAATATTCAGGTAGCAAACAATAAATGTCAGTCGATAATTTTTCCTCTGCTATTTTTTAAATGAAATAAGTATTATATTTCAAACTTCCCCAACTATGGATGATGATTTCCCTTTGAATGGGTTCCATAGCAGACTTCAAACATCAGAAGATCTGAAAAATCGTCACTTGGAACGCAAGACTCGATTCGAAGGATCATCCTTGCAGATTGGCGACAAATTTTGTGTGTTGGAACTGAATATAGAGGGTATTTCTGAGGACAAGAGTGAATATATTTCTAAATTAGCAAAGGACTATGGTGCTGAGATTATTCTTTTTCAATACACACTTGAGGATACTAAAATAAATCTTCGTGAAAGAGGAACGATAAAAGGTTATGTATTCATTGATTTTCTCCTTAGAAAAATTTACGGTTTAGCTTGTTATGTTAAAAAATCCTTGATTCACAATATCGAGTTAATCCAAAAAGGCGAATCTGAGGGTGTTTTCTTTATCTCTTTCAAATTTTGTAATATTTCTATCGTTAATATTTATAAACCTCCAAATACTAGAAGAAATTTGGAAATGAATCTTCCTCATCCTTCAATTTATTGCGGTGATTTTAATTCTCACCACGTAATGTGGAGTTATAATAATAATGATAGAAGTGGAATAGCTTTAACTGACTGGATGGAAGATAATAATTTCTATTTGATTTTTGATGGAAGAGATGTACCTTCTTTTCATTCTTCTCGATGAAATAGAGGCTACAATACTGATCTCTGCCTAGTGTCTTGTGACAATACTTGCAAACCGCTTCCTGTAAAGCGTAAAATTTTAAGAGTTTTTCCTCATAGCCAACATAGGCCTATACTGCCGACTTCAAGAAGTTTATTTCAATATTCAGAATGTTTAAGAAGACCTCGTTGGAATTTCAAGAAAGCGAATTGGATTGATTGAATTTGCTAAGAAGGTAGACAGTGATACTAGATGGATTAAACCCACCCATGATAACTATCACAGATTCTTAGGTGTTGTGAAAGGCGCAGCAAAAAAGTTCGTTCCAAGAGGTTTCCGGAAAGATTATATTCCAGGTTGGTCGAAAGAAACCGATAATCTGTACAAGGACTATAAAACATCACGATCCGTTGATAAATGTGAAAGGCTTATGAATTCTATCAATACAAGTCGAAAAGAGAAATGGCATAGTGTTGCATCAAAAATGAATTTTACACATTCGAGTAGGAGTTCATGGGATATATTGAGAAAATTAGGTGAAGCTACTCCTCTTAACTCCTCATCATCAAAAATTGATCCAAGTTTAATCGCTCACCGCCTAGTTAATGTATCTGAATCAGTCAATTTATCCCAATCTAAAATGAGGAATATGAAGAAAAAACTACAGATATTCAGGAGATCAGCTCCTACTTTAGAACATGTGTCACATCCATACAATATAGATGAATTGAGGACTGCAATCAAATCTACCAAATCTCGAAAGGCAGCAGGTTTCGACGGAATTTATCAAGAATTCATCAAACATTTAGGAAAAAAGGCCTTGTCTTGGTTATTGTCTTTCTATAACAATATTCTGAATTCGGGAAACTTTCCTTCCAAATTTCGTAAGGCTAAAGTAATAGGTATTTTGAAACGAGAAAAAAATCCTTGTGATCCTAGTAGTTATCGACCCATCAGTTCATTGAGTGTTCCTTTCAAGATATTTAAAGACTAATTCTTTTTAGAATTGAATCTTCTATAGAAAATGCTCTACAAAATTTCCAGGGAGGCTTTAGGAAAAATAGAAATTGTTCATATCAGGTTCTCAGCCTTACAACTTTCATAGAATCAGGCTTCAATGATAGTTTGAAAACAGTAGCTGCTTTCATCGATTTATCTTCGGCATATGACACTGTGTTGAAAGATGGATTAATTTTCAAACTCTATACTCATCTGAAGTGTGGAAAATGGTACGATTATTAGAAAATATGTTGTCTGATAGAAGGTTTCGTGTTTTTATTGACAATAAGAGTAGCAACTTCAAAACATTGAAAAACGGTCTTCCTCAAGGATCAGTTTTAGCTCCTTTACTTTTCAATTTATATCTAAGTGATTTGCCCAATTTGTTTATGCTGACGACATTGCTATTGCTTACCAACATTCGGATTTCCATACTCTGGAAAACATACTGTCATCTGATTTGGAAATTTTAAAGAATTATTTTATTGAGTGGCGATTATGTCCAAATCCCAACAAATCAGAGGTATCTTGTTTCCATCTGAATAATCATGAAAAATATAGGAAATTAGCTGTAACTTTCAATGATTCTCCTATCGAACATAATTTCTATCCAACTGAAAACTAGGAATAGTATTGTTCAGAAATTAGCTGGATCGTCTTGGGGTGCTGATGCTTCTACTCTTCGCACAGCATCTCTAGCCCTAGTCTTTTCTGCAGCTGAGTATTGTTGCTCTGTTTGGTTTAATAGTGCACATACACAAAAAATTGTTGCACAATTGAATACATCCATGAGAATAATTACTGGCATCATAAGATCTACACCGGTTCATTGGTTACCAGTTTTGTCTAATATTGACCCTCCCCATATTCGCAGACAGACTGCAGCTCAGAATTCTTGGAATAAATATCATTCTTTTCCCAATTTATTCCCAATTATTTCATATTTTCCACAAAATAGAATTCCCAGATTGAAGTTATGTAAACCATTTTGGCATAATACGTTCTTCAATATGAACATAAGTGATAAAGAATTATGGAAGACTGAGTGGAACTCTTACGAAATGTTCAATAAGTATCTCATTTCTGATCCTTCTGAAAAAGTTTCTGTTTTGATCTTCCAAGAAAAATTTGTACAGTTATGATTCGCTTGAGAACAGGTCATGGTCGTACCAATGGCATGCTATTTAGATGGAACCCAGTTCCTAGCGCAAGTTGTGAATGTGGAGAAGCAGAAGAAACAATACCTCATCATCATCATATATAAATTTCAAGATGGTTTTAGGGCTATTCATGATGTTTCCAACTCTTTCTTGGAATGGGTTATAAATTTCAAACGAATATGATACGTATTTTTGTTATTCAGTTCTTTTTTCTGCTTTTGTCTTTTCATTTCCATATTCAATGTGAGAACCTTGAAGAAGTCTCTGTCTCCATCAATAGAAGACCACTCTCGAAGAAAGAAGTCCCTGAAATATATTTCAGCTTATTTTTGTATTTTCACACTTAGACGGGGAGCGAGGGTTTTTTTTTACTGGGGGTTTTTCTCTAGGCTTTTATGTCATACGCCGAATTGTATGACACCCCGTCACTAACCCCTGATTTATATGCTTTATTCATTAATATAATCATTGATCGATAATAACAAGAACTTTTTTGAAAACGATAAACTCAAACGTGATTTACAGATTGTGTATTCGGATAATGCTATCTTCGGCAATTCAAAGACGGCGACTGGTATATCGGAATTCATTTTAGCGAATACGAATAAGGAACATCCGAAGTTCCTAAACTATACAGGTTATTTAGTGTAATTTTGTCCCTGCCACCAACATCCGCGTCCGTAGAATGAAGTTTCTCGGCGCTGAAAAGAATAACATCTTTGAGTAGGAATAAATATCAATCGAACGTGGTTTAGTTAAAGAATTAGTTAGAGGGTAACCTTTTTTAGAAAAAAAACAATGATCACTTTGCGATGAAGAAAGCACGACGAATTGATTTGATTTAGAGAAATGAAGAAAGGTGTACACGGTCATTATTTTGATTCTAAATGGAACACATGCGGACGTTAAGGCACGTTGTTTATTTTGTGTTTGAGATGATAAATAAAAATATGTGTTCAAATGAGATGATATATTTTTTTATTTATTTCTTTATTTTTTATTGAATTATCTATATTATGTTGATTTTTGAATATCTTTCATTTGTTCTTTTTCTTAAGAGGTTTATAATATGTTCGTTGAGTTTGCATTCTTATGAAAATTTTTTATACTGTGTTATATTAGGGCTAAAGGCGAGGTGTCCCAATCCAAACAGAGACAACAACGCGTCGTCAAATAGTACCTCTTGGTTGACGTGGAAATCTATTTGTAATATACAGAGTGTTCTGATATGTTTCCGACAAACTGAAATGTGTGATAGATCACATCATTTCAAGCAAAAAAGTTCTTAAAAACATGGGTCCGGAAATGCTTCGTTTCCGAGATACAGGGTGGGTGTTAATGTTGAAAAAATAATTCGCGTTTTCTTCAATATCTTTCGACTGATTCCAGATAAAGTTGGTATTTCGGGGTTTCTTGAGGTGAGAAATTCAAATTTGTGGTCGATTATGTTGTATTTTCTAGAGGTCGCCACCGGCAATCATTTCCCCTTTAAACCGTTGCAACTTTTTTGTGCTACCTGTACGTAATTTTGGGATAGAAAAATCGATTCTCCTGGCTTTTGTAGTTAGAATAGGTGATGAACCTAGTCGCTAGGACAAACGGTTTACGAGAAAAAAGCATTTAAAGCTTATGATTCATACCAATTTTAATAGTGAATTTCCAAATTTTTCAAAAATTTCTTTTGACGATTTTATTTATCAATTTCTGTTCACATTACACACTGTTTTGAATTAAATATTAATAGTTTTTGAACTTGGGAGTGTTATTTAAAAAATATATGTATATTTTGATTACAAAAATCAATTGCCTTGACTTTTCTAGTTAACCTCATCGAAGTCGCTAATAGCAACGGTTTCAGAAAAAAGCGCATTTAAGGTCAAATGCATATCATTTAAATCTCTGAAACATGTAGAGACAAATTTGTGAGAATTTCAAAATGAAATATTTGCAAAGGGAATAATTTTCGGAGATGTTTTGTAACCCTTTGGCTTCAAATGCATTTTTTTCTGAAACGGTTGCTCCTAGTGACCTCGGTGACGTATACCTTTTTCAATTAAAAAGGATGAAGAAATTGATTTTTTAAGTCCAAAGTGGTGTGCAGGGTAGCACAAAGAAGTTGCAACGGTTTACATGGGCTGATATGGTTGCCGGTTGCGCCCTCTAAAAAATACAAACGAATCGACCAAAAATTTGAATTTATCCTCCCAAAGAATAATTGTATACGAAATTTCATGATTTCATGATTCAGGATTACAAGGCAGTCAAAAGATATTGAAGAAAACGCGAATTATTTTTTCAACTTTAACACCCTGTGTGTCGGAAACGAAGCATTTCCGGTCACTTTGTTAAGTTGTAATAGGTATATTATTGTAGTCACAGATTTTCCAATTTTGCTGTGATTTATTTTAAACGTAATCCTAAATAACCATGCTATTGATTACAGTCACAAATCCATTGTTAGGTATAATTGTTACATTTTAATTTTTTAATTTTTTATTGTTTTTTATTATTTCTTCATTATTCCATATTTTTTTTCATTTTTGCTAGAACTGGTATAAACTACCATATCACCCAGTAACCGATGGAAGTTGAGTTACGGAACACCCGTCTGCACTGAACCTGAAGGAATATAGTATTACTGTGGGAAAAATAAATCAATTGGATTTTTCTAGATATCTTCATTTATTTATTATCTGAAAAATAATATTGGTACATATATTAAAAATATATAAAACACAACAAAATATAATAAAAACCTAAATAAATATTCTGCCAAGAATTAGTTCATTTAATGAATTTCAGCAATATTCCAATGCAATTAAAACAAACATTCAATTCTATGATGGCCAGCCATTGATATCCAAAACTAAATGAGAAAAACTTCGAATTACTGACATTGGGGCGAAACGATAGACACTAAGTTCGGGGGAACAAGAGCGCCAATAGACTAGTAGTAGAAATGAGACAAAAAACACTTTATTTGCACTATTCGAAGAAATCTGAGTCAGATGAGGCTGATTCTTTCTGAGACAGTATATCACTATTATGTCGTTACAGCAAATCATTAGTGATAGTAAAATTGCAGCATTTGACACTTTTTTCTAACAAGCTTTTTGTCGAAAGCAATCTTCCCAATGTTTCAGTTTTCAGTTGGTTCGTTGTTTTGGTAATGTTAAAGTATACTTAAGAAAATTCTCTAAACAATGGCACTAGAATGAGGTAAGCACAATAGATTGAACAACAACCTTATCAAATTAGGAATTTTTTTTCTCCCCACTATTCAATTTGATTTCAGAAGAGCGCCACTCGTTATCAAGCATATTTTCCACCAGATTAGGGAAATGTGCTGCAACATTTGAATTAATAGAATTTTTCACCACTTGGAGATCCAAACATTCAAGTTTCTGGAATATAGTCATTTAAAAGAAATCGCGACGCAATCTGACTTATGCTCTTTTTGTAGAAATTAAGACACCTGATTTTTATTTCACGAAGAGGATTTTCTGGTAAGGTACTGTTGTGATGACAGCTCTGAAGTAAATGTCTTTCAATTCTAAAAAATTTTGGGAATTTTTGAAATCTATATTATAGAAATGTCATTATTTTATTGTTTTTACGGTTAGAGTTACTTCTCTATATAAAACATGAATTTGAGGCTTTTCACTTTGCATCATCCAACTGAGATGAGTAAAAAAAGGAAGTAAATAAGACAAAAATTAGAAGTAGAGTTTAGTCTATGGTTTTTGTAAACATTCTAGAATAATATTGTTCTGTAAAATAAAGAACAAGAGAGTTATACTAATGCAATAATCTTTTAACTACATTTTCTAAAGATAACCATCTAGTTGCTGAAGGGTGTAAAATTTTCAATTGGGCAATGTTGGTGAATTCTTGGAACTCCTTGAATTCCCCGACTCTTTTGGGACTATTGCTAAAATAATTATAAATATCCCTAGCAAGCCTTTCTACTTCGTAAGGTAATTTTTCGCAAGCATAACCAGATCAAAAGAGAGACAAATACACTTCTCAGGCATCTTTTTCTGTAAATAGCAAGAAAATGGCCCAAAACGAAACTGTGGAAATATTTTTCAAAATTCGTGAGATCTGAGACAGCTATCGTGAGATCGTGAGATATTATGCAAAATCGTGAGATCTCACGATTAATGGTGAGATGGCATCCCTGAGTGAAGTACTCATCGTCGCAGACCCTCTGTTCCATTCCCAAATCTGTCCCCTACAATTTTTCTTTCTACACATTGATTTAGAATAAGTGTATCTGTAAATCGTTTGAGCATACTGAATCGGTAAATCATTTTTTGATTTTGTCAGTAGTTTTATTTTTCAACCTAAAAAACCTTACGCTTAGGTCGTTCGTGTTAAAAATCCTTTACTCGTGCCATAATGAATAAGGGGGAGAGGAAGCATAATACTTGGAAGTAAGAAGATAGGGATGAAGCTTCACTGATACATAGGTATGGATAGATTGGGGTAGACGAAGCCAAGAAGTCAATATAAGCCGCCGATCAGTCAAGCCTAAAAAACCCTCAGTAGATAGACAAAAACACCGACAGTAATCATATTTTTGATTAACCCTCGTAAATCATTCTAACCGTTTTATTATATTTTTCAAGTTGTTATAAATCTGTTATTATCTTATTTTCCTTTTGTTGTTATTTGTATTAAAGTCTGAGATTTATTCATTGACTAGAATAATTTAGAAAAAAATGTTGATGTTAATCTCAACTGAGTAATTTTAAATCAGCTGAATGGAGCTCTTATCATTAAGTATTTTTCTATATTGTTTATCATATTATCCCCACTAAAGTGTATTTTCTTATTACGATTACGACTATATGTGATACAAATTAGGCATCCAGGTGCCTTAGGTCTGTTTGCACCAACCACACTTAGCGTTAAGCATCCCTTAAGATGAATCCTTAATTTCAATTGCGTTGCACCAACTGTTAAGCTGCACTTAAATCCCTTAAGCGAGCCTTAAATTTAAGTGCTCATTCATGGCCATTTAACCATTTAAGGGCGGATTCTACCCATAGATAGAAGGTATTTTGTATTTATCTATGATTCTAACCTAAAATAATTTGATTTGTTTGGTTTTCCAAATATTTGTCTAGTATTTCTTTGTGATTTTCGAACAAATATGATGTGACTAAAATAATATTAATTGTAATTGTAATTATATCTTGTATAATGGACTTCTTTAATGAATTTGATGCATTTTATGACGACTTGGAAATAGTAGAAATCGTGGAAAGAGGATTTCCTAGGCGTATATACGTATAAAGTCTTTAATTAAAACCATATCGGGCTTGTTTATTTATATATTAATTTATAAACAAATATTTCTGCATAGAGTAGACGAAATATTTAAAACTTCTTTAACCACAGAACATCAAATATTACGTGTAGCCAATGAAATCGCTTTATTGGTCTAGGGAGAAATGATATACTGAAATGTCACAAGATTGAGAGAGTTAAACTTCGCTTAGTTAATTTTCTGTTAAGTGACAGCCGTGCAACTGGAGATGAATTTAAGCGACCCTTAACTTTAAGCGGCACTTAGCTAAGCGACATTTTAAGGGGTGTTGGAGCAAACGGACCTTATTCGATTTCATTTCAGAATAAGTTCTATAAAAGTGTTCAAGTAAATATTAATCATGTTTTCCATACTTATGATTACCGAAAGTGCAATTGAAAGAAGAGTTCGTGTAAATTCATTAAGAGAAGAGAATAGATTTCTTCGAGAAAGAAGTGATCCCTTCAGTTTGACCGATGAGAGGTTCAAAGAAATATTTCGTTTGTCGAAACAATTACTCCATATGTTATTCGACGAGTTGAGATCTTTCATGGATAACACATTTAGGAGCACTAAAATACCATTCCAACTGCGAATATTAATAGCGCTGAGATTTTTTGCCAATGGAAATTACCAACGTGGAATTGGGTAAGAATATTTGCTTGTAGCTAGTCAACCAATGGTCAGTCGATGTGTGAATGAGGTCACGAAACTAATCAATAGAGTATTTCAACATAGAATTAAGTTTCCTAAGGATCAAGAAAAGCAACATAACAAAAGGAAATTTCATAAGATATGTGGAAGGCAATAGGCTGTACCCACGTTAAACTCCTGAAGCCAAACCAAGAACATTCATTTCTGAATAGAAAAGTTTATCACTCTATTAATGTGCAATTAATCTGTGATTCCGAGCTTTTGATATTGAATGCCAATGCTCGGTTTCCCAGGAGTTGTCATGACTCCTATACAGGGTGTTTCAAAAAAAGGTGACCCCCTCTCTAGGATAGATAGAAAACTGAAAAATAATTGGGGTTTGCTCAGTAAAAAATTTTCGTAACGTCATCCGTATTAAAGATACAGGGCCTTGAAGAAAAAAAAATTATACACATTTCTAAAAATTTTGCAGAAACTACTGGCAACATTGTAATGGAATTTTATACGAATATGTTTTGGAAGCTGATACATCCAATGAATTCGTTTTTATGTCTGACTCTCGTAGGGGGCGCTAGTTACACGGTTCCTACCAAGTAGTATTGAACATTACTTTTTTAATATCAGATTTACTGAGCAAAATTTCAAGCGTACTTAAACATTATTCAATTTCACACAAACTACCAAGGTATTCTTGGTAAAACTCGATACTTTGTGCCGTTTTCGGAGTATTTTGATTTTGATCTTCCCTGTATCTTGAATACGGATGGCTTTACCAAAATTTTTACTGAGCAAACCCCACTTATTTTTCAGTTTTCTACCTATCCTAGAGAGGGGGTCACCTTTTTTTTTAAACACCCTGTATATGGCGACAATCAGAGATAAAAACGCAGATGGAGAGTGAAAACAGAAGAGTAGACAAAAATACTTGGTTATTAGAAGATTCTAGATATTCCTTAGAACCATGTTTGATGACTCATATACTGGGCTGTGAGTCTAATACACCCGAAGCTCGGTTCAATTTGGCCCATGCTTCGGGACGAAATTGTATTGAGAGAACGAATGGACCTTTGAAAACAAGATTTCGCAGCCTGCTTTCTGAAAGAATCCGGTATACCCCACGAAACGCTGTTGGGATCATATATGCATGCTGCATTTTGCACAATATGTGCATCTTAGGAGGAGAGGAATTCCATGAGGAAATAGAAATTCAATAAATACATAATGAACACCGTTTTCTATCAAGCTCACGAAATGGGATTCAAATGCGCAATTTAATTGTTTAAAGAAATTTTCAATAATATGGGACCAATTATATAATGTAGTTTAATAAAATCCTTGAAAACCGTTGTTGTTTGTATCAGTAAAACATCTGCTATAAATATGTCTGCTATGTTAAAATTCCTAATCACTTTTAATATTTCGGTCGCAAGAGCAGAGAAGAATAATTTCTTCAGCAAATGAATTAAATGTTTTTCAATACATCTTAAAAGCATACAAGAATTTCGAAGAAATAATTATATACACATATTCTTTCAAAATTTTGGTTTACACATTTTGGAACAAATTATATAGCATGTGTATTTGGTATAAAATTTCAGCAGAAGTTAGTGAAACTGGTACCATACACTTCTGCGTGATACAAGAGCTTAGGGAAAAACCAAAAGTTTCATTCAGTACTACCACTACAACGACTACCATAATTCATTGCTCCTTATTTTCATATCAAAGAAAATATTGTACCATAAGAGTTTATTTACATGAATTCAATCTTGGAATTCTATTCTAGGGAACGTATGAAATAATTGCAAATGATGATAAAATTATAAAGACATTTTAGCTAGAACTTCGTTTTTAATTTATTCATAAATATACATATATATATATATGTCGGCTTATAACTCTCTTCGACGTCTTCCAATTTCTCTTTTCCATACTTCTCGGTCATTCCATAGGACTTCTACAAGCTCTCCTTCTATAATCTCTTTGTCTATGTCTTCTCTCCAAGACTTTTTTGGCCTGCCCCGTTTCCTTCGTCCTTCCGGTTGCCAGATCAGTGTTTGTTTTGGAGGTCTTTGGAGGCATTCTCTGTCCATACCATCTCAATTGTTTATTTCGAATGTCGTCTATAATTGTGTGTGTGTTACTCATGATTTCCCAAAAGCGTTCATGTTTATTCTTTGAATTTTTTATTCAACAATTCGACTAGCATTTAATTCCGCGAGAAGTATCGGGCTCTCTGCCAGAGCTGCCAAATTTTTTGAAATTTCTATCATACCGTATTGATTGAAGGATATTGAGTTCTATCTTCTCCTCTTTTTTTCCGTCTTTTAGGAGTCGGGGTTAAACTTGCATTTGTGGGCATTTTTTTTCTCCACCACTTGGAGATATGGTGAGTGGAGGAGAATTTATATTCATGGGTTTTGAATTTGCTGTTACTTGAATCTACAACAGAAGAAAGTTTAGTGTTTGATATCAATAAATGACATTATCAATAAAATCGATCTTACAATCACATAACACTAAAAATATCTTGATTCGTCTTTCTTTACTTACAATTTCACTCTTAAAATTTTGTACTTCTGCGAGTGCTCCTGGAGCCAAAACATTCTCCTTAGATGATGCCATTAATACATCATTTTGAATCTACAATGAAAATAAAGTTAACATTCGATATATTTATTAATGTGATATAACATGAAATTGATCTTACTCCACTAACAATATTAAGATTTATCTTTTATACTTAAAATTCCACTTTCGTAGTCGGTTATTCCTGCTACCGCTGTTGTACCAATTATGGCAAGCAGCCTTGATTCATTTTCATTAAGAGGACACGTAGGCCCACCTCCTCCTGTCTGTGATAATCCATTCCTTATGGCAGCTGCTTTGCTATTCACCTTAAACCTCCAATCTGCAACAGACTAAAACCAAGTTTAAGCGTTATTAGTTAGTGGTTGTAAAATTCATCATGTTATAATATTCCTTAGGTATAAATATTCTTGATAGAAGTTAAATATGCAAAAATTAGGTTGATTTCACTAAAAATATTTGATACGAAAGTAATAAAATTTTCCACTACCTTTGGCCATTCATCCACCGGTTTATTTTGGTGTCCCATGCTGTTTAGAATGTTGCTTGCTTAATTTCATTTTAGTCCGGTCAAGTTAGACCAAATAACAGAGGTTAGGTTACCAAAATTCGCATAGAGCTGAAAATTAGTAGAGATGGTCAGGATACCATTAGAAAAAAAGGGTGAATAGTCCCCAAAAATCCCATTGTTGCTAAAAAAGTTATTCAAGGTCAAAGGTAGCGAAAATGGGTTTTTCGCTTTTTCCAGCCAAACGTTGAGTTTTATCATAAAAATAGCTTAGACATAAATTGTAGATCGTGCAATTATCTACAATAATTGTCTCAATACTTTTTTTGGTGAGAGTCGCCGTTTTCGAGATATGAGGGAAGAAAGTTGTATGCTCCATAAAATGCACACGTTTCCACATCACCTGTGAGGTAGTGTACTTGACGCGTTTTTGGCGCTCTTGTTCACCTGAACAGAGTGCTTATCAATTTGCCCAAATGTCTGTGACTTTCGAATTTTTGGGCAAAAGTGGTATCAATGGTTTTGTTTGGACCTACTGATGAATAATCCGTGGTCAAAATCGATTCTGTCCGTCCGTCCGTCCGTTCCGTGAACACGATAACTATCGAACGGATGGAGTTAGAGAGTTGAAACTTTCAGAATAGGTTTGAGGTATAAATATCTCGGCTAAGTTCGTTATTGGGCCAAATCCGTCGGATGGTTCAGTAGTTATGAGCATCTGAAATTTTGTTTCCTCAATAACTACTAGAATATCCATCCGATCGAGTTGATACTTGGAATGTTATTGAGGGAGGCTGAAACGAAACGGCTTGCAAAATTTCGCAGAAATCGTCATGCTAGAAAATTTTTAAAAAATTCACAAAAAAAAATTTCAATACTCAATATCTCCTAGGACTTCATTTAGATTTAAATAAAAATCCGTATATATATTGAGGTTACCGATATCTTACTCATCCTCAAATTTCATTGTCGTAGCTTTCCCCCTTCTGAAGATATGATAATTTTTTTCATTTACTCAAGAGAAAAATAGAGATGTCATGAAGTCCGAGCTTTGTCATTGAAAAATTCGCCATCACAGATCGATATTCGTTTGACAACTTGCGGACCTAGTTATCAGTGTCAGTTGGCGTAATATCAATCAAAATTTTCATAGAATTCATAGAGGTAGAATTCGATGTCGATGACGTTGTCAAAATTCAGAAAAGCACAGACGTAATATTAATCAAAAAAATTTTTATCATAGAGAAAGAATTTGATGGCGTCAAAACTCAGAAAAGCAATGACGTAAGTTTTTAGGAGAAGCAAAGAACAAAATTTGGTGAAAATTATGAGTAGTTATTTTCAAACTGAGATAAAGGTTTGTTTATTCATTAGGCTTTCATATTTGCATCACATTGTCCCATAATACGGAAAAAGACTATTGTTCACCCGATCAGAGAGCTTATAGATTTGTTAAGGTTTGAATATTTACTAGCTAGTAGCTCAACAAGAGCGCCAAAGCAATCTGACCTCACGTCAGTGCTTTCTAAATTTTTTTTAACGTGGTTTCCCCGGTAGGCCTATTCCACGAACCGATCTGTACTAATAAATAATAAAAAAAATTATCGTTAATTGTAAAATATGTGATATATATATATTCTTTTGAACTTTTGGCTGACAATATTATGTGATAAAATTATTGGTCCGAATTATAATCATTCATTACATCTGTTTCTTCTTGTTCTTCGTCTTCTTCTTCGAGCTGAGTGAAAATAAAGCGATGGATCGGATGTCTTGTCGTTTATATGAAATGAGTCCTCTTCTAATGAAGATTCAGCATTAGAACAAAGCTGGCCTTGACAACTTGTACAGGCTAAGGAACAAAACAACCCAACTTTTTAGCAGCCACATTTGGCATTACATCCTTTTTTGCAATTGTAAAAAATGGTGTTGAGGAGATTTTCCGGTGCAGGTGGAAGTAAAGGTTGGACAAGTTCTAATGCATTATCAATCAACATCCAATCCCAGTCTTTTGGGTCTAATTGATTACCAAGCCACACTTGAACTTGATAATATACCCGAAGAAGATGTTGTTGTGCAGAAGACGAGGTTGGAGGAAGAGAAGCCAATTGCACTTGCTTTTTGTTACGAGTACTCTTGACAACAGACACGTAACGGAACTTATCAATGCAGGTAATTTTTTTGGAGCTCCGTACATGGCAAGAAGAAAGCGAATTCCATGAATAATTATGTCTTTTGGAGTAGACTTATTATTTTTAAAAACTTCGGCACAATCAAGTAAATCTTGTTTCTCAAACCTTTTAAAAACAGACGTCAAGGTTGCACTGGCGTAGAAGGCAATGGACTTAGTTTCTTTTGAGTTAATATTATTTTTTTCAAGTAAATATACCGAAAGAATAAGAATTCAACTCGCATTACGGCGCCAGTGATGAATGAACGTGGCGTACTTATGCATTTTATGGAGCATACAACTTTCTTCGCTCATATCTCGGAAACGGTGACTGTCACGAAAAAAAGTATCGATACAATTTTTGTAGATAATTGCACGATCTACAATTTATGTCTGAACTATTTTCATGATAAAACTCACCGTCTGGCTGAAAAAAGCGAAAAACCCATTTTCGCGACCTTTGACCTTGAATAACTATTTTAGCAACATTGGGATATTTGGGGACTTTTCACCTTTTCTTTCTAATGGTATCCTGACCATCTCTACCAATTTTTAGCTCTATGCGAATTTTGGTATATACTGGTATGTATACTTTGACCGGACTATTTTTCATCGTAATTTTTTTTCCTTGTAAACCATGGAATTTCTTGGTTAAAATTACTGGATGAACCTCTGCATAATCCAGAAATGCAGAGCACTGCTGGAGATCTATTTTAATCTTTCTGTCTGATTCCATTCTGAAAACTAAAAAGAAATTATTCATAACTATGGTTGTTAGTAGATTTGTACTTGTTGAAGCTTTCATAAAAAATTTTTTGTCAAACTTACCTTAGAGCTGTATATAGAATGATTCAAGATTCAACCAAAATCGATTAAATAACCATACTTTGATAGTAGAAGATTCCTTTGGGCATATTCTTTCCCTTTATTTTTTTTTCTAAGAAAAATTTGCCAGCAATAATTTCATCATTAAGTAAGTGGATTTATTTCGAGTATCTACTTTAATTTATCTATGGTATCTTACCAAGAATTCAAAATAATGAATTTGAAAGCTAGAAAAGTTCAAGATTTGACACTTAAGATGGTCATGTGGTAAAATTCAACCAATCTTTGCTAGAATATTCGTCATGAAGAAGAAACCCTAAACGTTGTCGTTGTCGTCATGAATTAGTATTGTGCTTGGGAATATGCGACTATTCCCGAATCCTCTTACAGAACACCATAACGAATAAAATCATCGTTTGGCCTAGCCTTCACTTCGCTTTGCTCTAACAGAATCCCACCACAGAAGCTTTTGCACGCTTGTTCTAGAGTTTTTCTCGTAGTCTGGAACAATGTGATAGCGGATGATGTGATATCTCATATTGAAAATAACAACTCATAATGTTTCTCGAGTTTCGTTCGGAGCTCAAATTTTCTTCTCCTAGAAACCAATCAAAAGTAGGTATATATCAACTCCATCAAAAATCATTTAAAATATTTTTCTTTCAGTAAGCACTTGTCCTTTGAAATACATCATATATTAAAGTCCAAACTATCAGTTCTTCTTAAGTTTCATGCAAGCCAGAATCCTGATCCACTTAACTACTACTACAAAATATAATCACTTGAAAGTATATGTCAATATAATCCGTAAAATTTATCATTCGGAAACAAGGTCTTCTTTCATCATTTTACTAGAATTTCGGACGGGCACTTGTCCTTTGAAATATCTTATTTATTCAAAACCGAATTACACAAAAGCGGTGATTTTTCGGAATCGAATATTCCGAAACCTCAAAATTACTTTTAAGAGCACAAACTTTATCAGAACACGAATTTGGCTTGTGAATTTTGACCACATACATTGTTTCACCCTAAATGAACCATTTCTATAATTTCCCATCAACTGAAACTGAATTAATTAAGTTTGACCTAACTCAATCGAATACGTATCTGTAAAAGCATTGAGCATTGAAATTTTTGACAGAATTTTTTATATTTCTCTCTTGTGATTTCACGAAATCGTATTTTCAGACAAATAATTTGGGGTTTTTCTTATGAGCTTGACGGAGATGAGAAATTTCCTGTTGTTTCGTTTTCGACGGCAACCCCAAAGTTTCAATAAGCCATGAGTCGACAATGAACGTAAATGTCAATGTAATCAATTAACATCAACCTTAACTTGTGTTATAGCTTCCTCTTGAGTGAATGGAAAAAATGTATTTTCAGTTGAAAAGAAACTACGACAATGAAATCTGAAAATATGTAAGATATCAATAACGCCCATACATGCACAAATGTTTGTTTTAAAACGACGGATATCTTGAATAGTATGAAAGAAATTCTTTTGGGAGAATTTTCAAGCGTGTCGTTTTTTCCGAAATATTGCAAGCCTTTTTGTTTCAACCTAATTCAAATAATTTTCAACTAATAACTTGATCCGATAGATATTCTAGGAGTTCTTGATGAAACCATATTTCAGATGCTCCTAACTCCTGAGCTATTGCATATATTTAGCCCAATAACGAACTTGACCGAGATATTTGGACACTTAGCCTATTCTGTAAATATGAAAACTCTAGCTCATCTCTTTCGGAAGATAAAGAGCACCGGTCGGATGGGCATACTCAAGTTTGATCCTGTATTTTGAATCAGGAAGTTTAACCCAATCGATATTCGAAAATTAAAGATATTTGGGAAAAGTCATAGTACGCTTTTCTAATAGAACAAGTGCGCAAAAATTTCAAAATACATATATCAATAATAATATTATACGTTTGCGTGATTTTTTTTTTATAGTCAACTGAATTAAGATTCAGTAATTGTAAAATATTTTGTATTATTTCAATTGTCGTGAATATTATAGCATAATTTCCTTTGGGGGTAAGACTTGCCATCTTACCCTAAGCTAAAGATTTTTCTACTGATTCTCCCTTGTCTTCGACCGTCCATGAGATAGAGCACATTTTGATAAATTTACATCTACAAATAATGCATTTTTCGTACCTCCTACGTATAAAGATGAACTATAACCTCGATATGCATCTTAAAGGAAACCACTCCACTATTCAATAGGTTATTCAATAATTGAAATCGTTCAGTGGAGCTCTGATAGGTATTCGAGATCTCTAATGACCCCACTTTGCTGCAGGCAAAGGACCAAACCCATTCGCACCAAGCGGTAAAAGTGAGACGACAATTCATCAATTCAAGTCATGAACCTTTAACAGTCTCAATTTAAAATAATAGAGCACCGTGTAGAATGGACGAATTCATGTCAGTTTTCACGATGACTCAAGCAATGAAAGTTGACTGAATGATCCATTCAGTGAAACCGTATATTTAGTTGTAGGAAGAAAGATGAGTGGTGTTTTGGTGTATTAGGATGTTCGGTCAGGGATCTTCATGTTTATGGTAACCGGAAATAGATTTCTTGCACTGAGGGTGAGTGATGCATTTTTGCAAGGGTGATCTTTTACTGAAGAGGAAGTTTCATTATGGGACTTCCTGATTGTGTTATCTGTCTAGACAAAAACTTGAATAATGTGTTCATTATAAGCGTTATAACGGTCAAAACGATCGCATTTCAAACATGCTGAAAAGAACTGAGGCGAAGAAGTAGTTGGAGGGCTCACTTCGATACGTTTCCAACAAGAATTTGTTCGAACATCGAAGACATTATTTTATTATTATTCTCCACAATCATAAACTCGCATCCATAAAATCATAAATCATGGAAAAATATAGAACTGAAGATTAAATTTTTATATCGGTACTTGGCAGCGTATGAACAATGACCATTAATCATTTGAACATCGTTATTTTGAGCCTGATAAAGTTCATCATGAAGATGTTACAAATACAAAATTATGATATTGAGCAGATTTATAAAATATACCTTACATTCAACAAGATTACAGTAGTCCGAGTCCTTGCTGATCCGGTACAAAGGATTAATTTTTGAGAAGACTGAGGGACAATGCCTTGATCTCGTTTCAACAATGCCAAATAAACAAAACTTAATGACTACTTTTGAGTTTCGAAAATTTATTAATTCATTTTTATTTATATAATATATTTCGAACATTTAGTATGTTAGTACCAAGTATTTAAAATTCTCTAACATTATTTTATAAGAAAAACGTAAGGTCTTTATCGTTTCGTTACATTTAAGGAATTCCACATTCTTCATAGAATTTTTCATTGAAATTGACAAATATGTCTGAGTACTAGGTACTCGTGTGTTAAAAATTCCGAATTATAAGAGGTCTTAGGAAGCACTCCATAATCTGACAATTTCGAAAGTACAACGAATTGATTAGAATATTTTTTAGCGCTTATTCTAGAGAAACAGCACGCTATCGTTTTGCCAAATAGTCTGTAATTCTCGGATATCGAGCCGAAAATAAGCCCAATCTATGGTATTTAACTGATAAAGAATATACAGGGTGGCTATTTGAAAACGAAACAGATGAGATTACAGACGAAACAAGTTTTTTCGATAGGAATGCTCGGACAGGTCGATTTCTGTTTCGAGGGGGACAACTTAAGATGTAGGTTACGGACGCATAGCGCTTCAACCCTTGCTACTACAACCCTCACCCCCAAATTTTGAACGGGGAAGATGGGGTGAGTGATACCTTAATTCAAAGGTATTTTTATACTGATTTCAGCACAGTAATTGTTTTTTCATTTTACGCATTAGTTCTTGAAATATTCATGCGTTAGTTAATTTCATCACTTAAATTAATTTTCTGCGAATAATTGACATTTCGTGCTTCCGAAACACCAAAATTTCCGCACTTGTATTTGAAATTGAAAAACATCTACCACTGGGCAAATGAAGTCATACCGTACGTGTTAATGCTACTAGGGTCAGATGTTCGACTAGTTGTTTTATTCACTAAAATTATCCTCCAACTGTACGGTATCAGAACGATTTGAAGTAATGATCAAAGAAATAAGACTTTTCAAAGTACAGTGAATAATTTATCGAAAACTCACATCAATTAATTAAATATTCAAATTGTTCACCATTAGCTTCCATACAATGAAATAAGTTTTGTTCGAAACGATGGCGCACATTTTGCTATATGCTTTGTTTGTTCGACATCTTGATTAAGGATTTCTATGTCAGTGGATTGGAGGAAGGAAGCCACAGTCATGGTTGTTTTGAAGCTCAAAATGTCGATTTTTCACAAAAAAAACACCACAAGTGCCATGAAAACACCACTTCATTTTCAAATACTTAGTTAAGAATATTTCGAGAACTAATGCATGAAATGAAAAAACAATTACTGTGCTGAAATCAGTATAAAAATACCTTTCAAATGAGGTATCACTCACCCTATCTTCCCTATTCAAAATTTGGGGGTGAGGGTTGTAGTAGCAAGGGTTGAAGCTCTATGCGTTCGTAATCTACATCTTAAGTTGTCCCCCTTGAAACAGAAATCGACCTGTTCAAGCATTTCTATCGAAAAAATTTATTTCGTCTGTAATCTCGTTTGTTTGGTTTTCAAATGGGCACCCTGTATAGTGTCAAACTTAAATTTGTCCGTCGGCTGTATACTCTCTATCTTCGGAAAGAGATTAACTAGAGTATTCATATTCTCAGAATAGTTTAACTGTGCAAATATCTCGGCCAAGTGCGTTATTGAGCAAAATATGTCCATTGGTTCAGGAATTATGACCATCTGGAATTTAGTTTCCTCTATAAGCCCTAGAATATCTAGCAAATCAAGTGTAGCTTAAGTTTAAGAAAAAAGGCAGGCAAAATTACGCAGAAATTAACAATCGGGAAAATTTTCAAAAAATTACCAAAAAAAATTCTCAACACCTCATTTTACGTATTTAAATAGAAATTTATGCATTTACGTCTGTTACTGACATCTTCCATACTCTCAAATTTCATTGTCGTAGCTGTAATTCACCAGAATATATAATCTTTTTTTTTTACTTAAGTTCAATCAATTACAAAAGTTGAAGTTAATTAATAACGTGGACTCTTGACTCATTGCATCTTTGGAGCGGCCGTCGAAATTGAAATTACAGGAAATCTACGATCTTTAGCATCCCCTTTCACGTCAAACGCACTGAAAAAACCCAAATTAGTAGTCTGAAAATACGAATCTTTCGTAAAATCGGTAAAAATAAATGTCAAAAAGTCCTTCTGAAATTTCAATGTTCGAGTTTACAAACAAAATTTATGGAAAAATATGTGAAGATATTTTCTCTGATTCATTTTGGCGGTTGTATTAGTATCACACGGATCCAGAATACGGGAAAATACTATGTAGAACAAGCGCGAAAAAGCTGCTTACCCCGAGCCAGTGGTTTTCAAAAAATTTTTTCATTTATTTTTTTTTTTTAATATTTATTGTATAATCGATTTTCCTACCAAAGATTGTTAATTTTAGATTTATGATTGCTCTACTTAATTTATCTTTTTAATTCGGATTCATCTTCTGTCAAGGTTCATGAAAAAAAATAATTCATAGCTGATATTCCCGCTATATCTCGGATATTATTTTTAATCCTTTTTTCGATTATGTTGAAATTCATTTAGTTGGAGAGGCTTTTCCAATATCCCAATAGTGAAAAATATCTTCCGGTTTCAAACTTTTCTTATCAAAATCATATAATCGACGAAAAGAACCAACATATTTCGAGTCTGAAGATCCTCTCATTTCAGTGTTCATAAAATGTTTACCCACATATTTCAACGATACCTAATTAATACTGATATTTTCTCAAGTGGAACCTCTCCAAAATGTGATTTCTCTTAAATGCTGACAGGTTAGGCATATTCACGATCGCTTCGAAATGTTGATTATGACAATAAATCAGTTCACTTTATTAGGGAATATTTTATAAATATAAGGCACTTCTGCTCTAAACTTGATGTTCCTCAATAGTAAGTATGAAGAGAGATCTTATAGGTAATTTTAAGTTAAATATTTGAATATTTCGTTTCCGTTGTTAAATATCTCGGTCAAGATCGTTATTGGGCTACATCCAACGAATTGTTCAGGAGTTATGAGAATCTGAAATTATGTTTCCTCAATAAATCCTAGAATATCCATCGATCCAAATTGTTACTTGACAGATATTTCACTAAGGTTGAAACAAAAAGCCTTTCAAATTTCCATAAAAATCGACACGCTAGAAAGTTTTTGAAATATTCCTAAAATAATTTTTTCAATCTTGAAAAACAACCTTGTTCAATGATGAGTTAAATTTTCCTGATTATGTGTTATTCAGTACTACAGTTTCAAGTGGGGTTGGATTGGGGCTGGAATGAAACTGAAGGAAAACTGTTAATTGGTTATTTTCAATTCAAGATGTTCGTAATTTGGTCTTGAATATAAGGTTTTCGGAACGACAAGAGTTACTGAAAGTAGAAGAAAGATATTCTAAATGGTTTTCGATGGAGTTGATATGCATACTTTTGATTGGTTTTTAGGAGAAGAGAATTTAAGCTTCGAACAAATCTGAAGATAAACTGTGAGTTGTTATTTTCAATAGATAAAGATAAGATAAAGGTATCTTCATTCATTCTGGTAGTTTTATTAGTATGGCACTGTTCCAGAGTACGAGAAAACATTCTAGAATAAGCACACAAAAGCTCCTGATCTCACGTCAGTGTTTTTCTGAATTTTATTACTGTCTACTTGTCTTTTAAATTTGGCCCAAAGAAATACATGAGGATGATGATGTTGATAATCTCGGATGAGTTCGTTTTTCGGTCAAACCGACTCAGAAGTTTCGGAAAAATTGAATTTTTTTTTTATTTTACTACTCATTTTGAGGACGAGAAATTTTTTATGGCGGAACTCTTGTAGAAAGATTATACAGGGTGGCCATTTGAAAACGAAACACACGAGATTAGAGACGAAATAATTTTTTTCGATAGAAATGCTCAGACAGGTCGATTTTTGTTTCGAGGGGTACAACTTAAAATTTAGGTTACGGACGCATAGCGCTTCAACCCTTGCTTCTGCAACCCCCACCCCCAATTTTGAATAGAAGAGATGGGGTAAGTGATACTTCAATTCAAAGGTATTTTTATACTGATTTCAGCACATTAATTGTTTTTTGATTTTATGCATTAGTTTTCGAAATATTCTCAACTAAGTATTTGAAAATGAAGTGGTATTTTCATGGCACTTGTAGTGTTTTTTTGTGAAAAATCGATATTTTGAGCTCCAAAACAACCATGACTGTGGCTTCCTTCCTCCAATCCACTGACATAGAAATCCTTAATCAAGATGTCGAACAAACAAAGCGTATTGCGAAGGAGCTCAATCTGGCTGAAACTCAATCTAAATTATCTTCGATATAATTTTGACGGAAATTATTGAAAACAATGCTGGAAATTATGTGGAAGATTAGATTGTGTTTCAGCAGGATGGAGCTCCTCCACACCACGCCTTACCATTTCGAGAGTATCTGGATCAAAGATTTCCAAATCGGTGGATTGGAAGAAGAAGTCCCACTGAATGGCTAGCCAGATCACCAGATCTGTCACCACTAGATTTCTTTCTTTGGGGCCACTTCAAGAGTAAAATTTACTCTACACAGCCCGATTCCATAGAAGATTTAAGAAGACGTAAAGTGAACGAATGTCGTCAATCAAATATTTAATTAATTGATGTGAGTTTTTGATAAATTATTTACTTTACTTTGAAAAGTCTTATTTCTTAGATCAATAATTCTAATTGTTCGAGAATGATTTCAGTGAATAAAACAGGTAGTCGAACATCTGACCCTAGTAGCATTAACACGTACGGTATGACTTCATTTGCCCAGTGGTAGATGTTTTGCAATTTCAAATACAAGTACGGAAATTTTGGTGTTTCGGAAGCACGAAATGTCAATTATTCGCAAAAAATTAATTTAAGTGATAAAATTAACTAACACATGAATATTTCGAGAACTAATGCATAAAATGAAAAAACAATTACTGTGCTGAAATCAGTGTAAAAATACCTTTGAATTGAGGTATCACTTACCCCGTCTTTTATATTCAAAATTGGGGGTGGGGGTTGCAGAAGCAAGGGTTAAAGCGCTATGAGTTCATGACCTACATCTTAAGTTGTCCCCCTCGAAACAGAAATCGACATGTCCGAGCATTTCTATCGAAAAAACTTATTTCGTCTGTAATCTCGTATGTTTCGTTTTCAAATGGCCACCCTGTATAGGCTATATCCACAATCTGTTATAGTTCTTTTTTCTATCAACATTTCGATAGACATCTATAGTTTTCCAGGCCATATTCTTGATTGAGATTTTGATTTGATTCGCTGCTGTTATTTCAAACTGCTTTCGGCAATGGTTGTTATAGTAGGTAGGTTACCATAGCCTTCTCGAAAATTTGCGTGCATCATAACTTTTCGATGCGTTTATACCAGATACCATTGCTCCTAGCGAATTCAACGAAGTACCTTTTTGAAGGAAAGAAGATAGAGGAATCGCTTTTTCTAGTTTTATAATGTCATATAGTGTAAGGCAAAAAGTTAGGGTTGATTAAATTGTGGAGGAATTCTTTAAGTGGCGCCTTCTCTGAGTCATCTAAAACCTAATAGGATATATGCATCTTACAAAATACCCGAATACCACATTTTGTTCAATTCATACCTGTTTGTCCAAAGTTATTAAAAAAAAACAAATAAAAAAATAAAATTTAACACACTCTATTTCTTGAATGAAAAAGTTTTGTACCTTTTTTTTTCAAATTTCATGGCCCTCCATCTCGTGGTTTTGTGCATGATACATTTTTTCTTGACACCTTGTATATATGAGAAATATAATCTCCCATTGTTCAGGTAGAACATCGTCAGAGTAATAGTTACTTCCAAAAGTATGAGTTTCTGCCGCCCATTTTAGAAGACCAACTTGCTTTATTCGCGGATGTATTCATACTAACATATTGACAGGTACATAGACTGGCACATCTGTTTCAGTCATAGTCAATGAAAAACATAATATTTGAAACCTGGAATTTACATCTTCTGATGGAAGAAAACTACGACAATGAAATCGGAGAATATGCTAGATATCAAAAAACGTTCATACAAGCACAAATTTATGTTTGAATACGACGGATATCTTATGAGATATAAAGTACTGAAGAAAATTTTTTTTGGAATTTTCTAGCATGTCGATTGTTGGGGGAATTTATTTCAAGCTTATTCAAATATCTTGCAAGTTAAAACTTGATGCGAAGCATATTCTTGGAGTTATTGAGTAACCATTTTTTTTCACATGCTCATAGCTCCTAAACCGTAGGACAGATTTGGGTCCAATAATCAACACGACCAAATTATTTGTACTAGTAACCTATTCTGAAATTAAGAAAACACAAGCTCATATCTTTCTCAAGGTACACTGTATATGATATGATGTTTCATCACGAAATCAAACTCAATCGATTGACAGTTTTTTCTGCTCGATATTTGAAAATTACACACATTTTTCTAAAACGAGTGTGTAAAAATTTACTTGATATTCAGCACAACAACATACGAAAAAAATTACACTGGTTAACAGTGGTTTGTGTGCCGAAGATTTTGGAGGTGATTTCATATGAATTTGATGCCCTGAATTCAAATATGTTATTAGTTTTTGCCTGCCAGCTCGAATTTATAAGATATCAAAATTTTTGTCAATTATACATTACACTATTTTAAAAGAGAATCCATTGTTTAAAGAAACAAATTAATAAAGGAATTTTTATTATATTACACAGATAATACAAATATTATTTATTATATACTATAGAAAACAGAAAAAGTCATCATTTAAACCAATTACTCACTAAACATTTCGGAAACTTTTTTTGCGTGAAATTCTTGAATGTATTTTAGAATAATCCCGTTTTAAAGACCAGCAGCAGTATTCTGTGTAAATGTGCACCTTAATGCTCATGTTACATCCAAGTGATCTGAAATTATTCAGCATCTCATTGACTAATGCAACATAGTTTTCAGCTTTGTATTTACCCAGAAAATTTTGGACAACTGAAACAAATGAATTCCATGCATTTTGTTCAATCTCAATCATTGAATTTATGAAATCAGGGTCTTTAATCAGCTGTCTTATTTGTGGGCCTGCTTTAATTTTTATTTTTATTCAGCTGAGGCATTTTTTTCCCTTTATATGCAAAGCATGATCCATTCATAAGAATTCATAAGAATATCAAGGTGGCCATCAACATTCCAAGCCAACTTCGTGGATAATAATCCATTCAAGATCAAAAAGATATACCAAGACATACTACCGGTGCCTTTTAAATTGATACCTTTAAATTTCGAAGGGTCGTCCACCTGCTGCAACGCCCACTGTGTATCTTTCAACAACAATGTCACCGTACCCGCATTCTTTATTCTTTCTTTTGCAATTTTGCCGTCGTTCGGGCACTGAAGACTTTCTCTCTGATTTCAGTACCTCCATCCTCTCAACTCTCAAGTTCGGAACCGCCTCCAAACCAAATTTGTACGAAGAAGCAATGACTCACGAAGTTCCAGCTACAATATCCATGGTACCGTGAAGCGAACGTACGTTGTTGAATCGAGCGTTGGACAATCATAATCGAGTTACCTGTGCTTGCAGTCACCTAGCCACGGCAGTTGAACAGTTGCGATGGTCAATTCAAGCAATCGATGAACCTTGTTTTATATTCTATGTTACGGAAGCATTGCAAGTGATGGTGAAGTATTGTCAATATTTTCTGTGCAAATAGTGTTTGTTGGTGAATGTTTGGATTGTCGGTTTATTTGCTAGAAAAACGGAAGTTCAAGATGCAAAATAGTATTTATCCGAATGTTCTTTCCGGTGTACACTATGATTTACGCAATGAGAATCCCTTGTGCTACGTAAGTTGATTATTTTAAAAATATTTTTAACCTTGATTGCTGCATGTGGAGAATTAACAGATAAAAATGTTCATAATATGCGATTTGTTGATGTTTTTCAGAGAAATAAATTGTCTTTGGATAATTTTAAGTGAATTCCCTCGGCTAGTTTTATATTTTTGGAACATGTTGAGAATTGTTGTTGTATCTCATTTTGAATATTCATAAATTTTGTGAAACTAGCCAAGACTTGAATTATTTGAGATATTTCAAGAGATACGCAATCAAAATAATCCAATTCACTTCAAACAATTTAAACGACAATATAAACAACACTCTTAACATGAACATTTTTTAAATTCGCAACCTTACTAATTTATGATCCTTACAAAATGAGGATGCTTTTCAGTTGTGAAGTTTCAGCTGCCAAAACAAATAACTTAGTAAATATAAAAATGTAGAAAATTACTAGCGTGATGTCAGGAGTTTTGGCGCACTTGTTCTATAGTCTTTTCTCGTAATCTGGAATAGTATGATACTAAAACAACTGCCACGATGAATAAACAAACCTATATAATAAATTAATAAAAAACCAATCTAAGTATTCCTTCAAAACATTTTCAAGTTCCGTGATCTTGAATGAACTCACAGCTTCTTACAATAAGATGGCACAATGCTTGATTTTGAGGATGTTTTGAATATCAATAAACTCTATATGAATTCCAAATTTTGTGGACCTCTGATGAATATCTCATAAGATATCAAGTTATACAATAGATTTATGAAAAGCTTTTTGTAGAGTGATGATTTTCACGAAATTCTGCAAACCTATTCGTTTTCACCACATACGAACATCAGCCAAGTTCTCAATTGATAGAATAGATATTCCAGTAGTTATAAAGAAACCAAATTGCAGATGCTGAACTCTTTGACGGAGTTGGTCCCATATCGATCTTGACTGAGATGTTTGGACGAAAAACTTATTTTATAAATATGAAACCCCTCCCAGCTCATCTGCTTCGGAATATAGAGAGTATATGACCAGCCTGACGTATTCAAATGAGGCCACGTGTTCTTCATCAAGAAGTCGAATCCTATCGATTGAGATTTTTGAGCTAAACGAAATCACTTACAAGCCGTCGGTATATCGGAAAATTTGTATTTTTTACAAATTCCTCTTATACGTAGCAATGGATACCTAGTGCTTGAGTTCAAAGTACCCGAAATGATTGAAGAAAAAAATGTTTCACCCTGAAAATTTTCGTATGTTGAAGGGAATGAAATTTTCATCCCTTAAAAAAAGAAATCACTTAAACATCGTCGGTATATCGGAAAAATTGGACCTTGTCCAATTACCATTATACGTCGCAATGGATAGTGCTCGCGTTCAAAATTTCCGAAAGAGTTGAAGAAAAGGATGTTTCACCCTGAAAATTTGGTATTACCGATGGCTTATAAGTGATCTCCGGCTTATTTCTCGGAAAAAAACATTTCTTTGCTTTTAATATACTAAATTTTCAGCGTGAAACATCTTTTTCTTCAACCCTTTCGGCAATTTTGAACGCGAGCACTATCCATACCGACGTATAAAGGTAATTGGACAAGGTCCAATTTTTCCGATATACCGACGACTTGTAAGTGATTTCCGTCTTTTTTTCGGGATGAAAATTTCATCCTGACGTGTAAGAGTAATTGGGAAAAGTACGAATTCTCCGATATAGTGACAGCTTGTAAGTGATCTCCGGCTCATTTCTCGAAAAAAACATTTCATTCCCTTCAACATACTGAATTTTCATAGTGAAAACTATTTTTCTTCAATATTTGCCAAAAATATTGAACCCGAGCACAATCGATCCTGACGTATAAGAGTAATCGGGAAAAGTACGAATTTTCCGATATACTGACGGCTTATAAGTGATCTCCGGCTCATTTCTCGAAAAAAAAAAACATTTCATTTCCTTCAACATACTAAATTTTCAGAGTGAAACATCTGTAACTCTATCTAATCTCCCATAGGAAAAGTACGAATTTTCCTAAGTAATATTAGTTAATATACCTTAGTTGGTGTATTCTAGAATTATATTCAATTCCAAGTCTTGATTCTGATTTTTTATTTTTCTTATGATTTGATAACATCTTTATCATTTTTAGTTAAAGGGTTTAAAATACTTTCCAAAGTTGTGCGCATAAACGAAGCACCGGCGGCTTCGACTCAGGAGTCGGAATTTCAATTTCGGCAGCTAACTTCACACGGATAAAAACCTATATGTATATTGAATTAACAATTAACTTACCGTTTTGTTTCAACCACAAGGGTCTTTTATCAAAAAACAATTTCTATCTATAATTTTAGTAAATACACAAGGATAATAACATGTTATTCCATGAAAATTCATAATCTCGGTGATCTCAAACCAGATAATGAAACATTGACTTTATTATATTTGATAACAATAAAAATCATGCATTGAAGTCTGAGAAGTATTATCATTATTTTTTCTTAATGATTCCAAAACTTCGATGTATTACATATCATTTGTAGAAGTACCCGAAAAAGGAATATACATTATTGAGGTTTTACTCTCATCTTTTGTGACTTCAACAACCTCCATAAATGCAGAATTGAATCCTATGAGTGTACAAATCAAAAATGAACGTTTGGGAATTTATTGGATTCAATGTTTTGGCACGATCCCATCTCACAACGTAATTAAAACGAGTTTCAAGTCACAAATTGTTTATTTTTCATTTTACTGAAGAAATTAAATTCAAGATAAGATATTCATAACTTCGGAACCATTGGGCGGATTTGGCCCAATAACGATTTCTGCCAAGATATTCGGACATTTATGCTGCTCTTCAAATATAAAAAAAATATAAGGAGTATACGGCCGGCTTGACATACTTAAGTTTGAAAATGAGTTCTTCATCACGAGGTGGAGCCCAATCGAGAGATCATTTTCTGCTAGATATTCTGAAATAACTGATATTTGGCAAAAATATTGCTCGTGTTTCCACCAGAATTAAACGTGCCAAAATAGTATGTATAGCTCCTCTACTACATCATACCTCATTCGGAAAAAAAAAGGCGCTCTTTCACCAAGACAGTGTACCGTCTCATAAGTCAATAGAAACCGCTCCAAAATACTTTCAAACTCACCGTATTCGCCCTCTAGCCCCCAGCGACTACTAGATCATCAGAGAACGCAAAAAGATGCTGCGTTGAAAGAGATTCGGCTCAGATGAGGAAATGAATATCGAAACTGCAGTGTATTTTGAAGGTCCATAAATCATTCTACACCGGTGGTATCGAAAAGATAGAGAAAAGTTGGAATGATTATATCTTTCTAAGTGAAGTTGATATGGATGAGCTTTTGTTTTTCGGTTTCTTCTCTTTATTTATGAATTGAAATAAATTAGTGCAAAAATACTTCACCTGCTAAATTTCTTGTCACCCAATGCAGATAATTGTAATTTTATCAATCATTGTGAAGTAAGGAATACAATTCCTGACAGATAATGTCAGCTTTCCACTATCAACCACAGACCAAACATGGCAAAAGTGAAATAATGTGTCAATTATTTCCTGTAAAACTATTGAGAAATGAGAAATGAAACTATTTTAATTTTCTGAATGAAAAAAAGTGTGATAGATTCATGAAATCTATATTTCCCTCGATCGTTCCTAGTCTCGTTTCCCTTGAAAAGCGGGGATCCGCTTTGCTCAAATGTCTGCAGATTTCGAACATCGAGCTAAAAATGATCTAAAACAAGTAAGTTGCACTCCCTCATGAGGAAATTTTGTCAAACTTATCCAACAACCGTCCATATTCAGCGGTTAAGAGTATGGAGTTTGAAAGGTATTGTATATTAAATCACTTAAAGTTTATAAAGCTCCTACTTTTTTTTATTCAGTAATTTCACCACTTAAATTGGTGATTATGAATATGTCAAAAATTATTATAGAACAAAAAGGCAGTGTATTTACATAAGGGATGTGAAATAATTTATATGAGTCCAAGTGTTGAGCATGACTAAAAACACGGCCATATTGTTATTGAAAATGTTTTGTTTTTTCAGCTTTGTTAAAAATTTAGAACAAAGAAAAAAAGTTCAATTTGGATTGAAAATGAATTTTTCATTTATTTTAAGATACTATTATTCAAAACTTAGTGTTTGTATTGAAAAGTTGTTACATTTAGAAAAAAATAATTGAAAATGATTTGGATATTTTTCAATAAAAAATTTAAAATTTTCTTATATCGAGGCCGCACCTGTAATTCGCAGGTAAAATTCGATTTCATACAGTGTAGAAAAAATTGCAAGTGTTTGCTCACTTACCTTCAAGATTTTTTACGCGATTACAATAAATGTAACTTGTAAGCATTCAATAAAACCAACTACGTATCTTTCACTTCATATTTAATATTATTGGGTTGTTTCTGAATTCAACTAACCAATAAACCAACAAATAAATAAAGATCAATAATACTTTATGTTGAGTTAGAGTGAAACAATACGACAAAGTTGCGCATGCGCGTTTTCATCCAGAAAGGGAATTGAAACAACTACCAGATCTGTGGTCGCGCCACTTATAAACCTTGAGACCATTCGTCTTTTTCAGTAACGGAAACAGTATCGTCCCCAGAAGAGTGTATTCGCACTTTTATAAAACAAAAAATGCTACTTGGGAAGTACCTATTAGACCTTTATGAAAGACTGGAATCTATTAAAAATCTAGAAATTGCGTCCTGTTTGTCTAAATTATAACTAATGAGGATGATGGGACTATACAGGGTGAGTCTTTGACCACTGCGTTAATTTTAACCATAGATTCTTGAGATAAAAAAAAAACACTTTTTCCATCACGGTTTTTCCATATTCAGCTGCGTTGAAAAGTTACAAGCATTTTGAGTTTTCACATTGGACAAATACCCCTCTGTAGTCCAGTTCAGTTGGAATGAAAAATACCTTCCACAGCATCCACTATTGAATCTGAATTGTTTAAAAACATTATTTTCCCTCTAAGAAATGATTCACTCACTCATGTTTCATCCGATGAGGTCCATATCCAGAAGGAAGATACAAAATACTAATTTTCTGGTAAAAAAGTTCAACACCATAAACAGATTTTTGCTGTTCTATTATAATTTCTTTCTACTTCAAGATTATAAACCATTCCTTTCTAGTGAGAAATTCCAAAAAAACCTCAGAATTATTGGATGTTATCATCATCATACATTCGTAATTTCCTTCTTAAAATTTCCAAATCATGAAAACCATCATTTCTATGAATACTTCTATGGCAAGAGGTAGTCACATTGCTTTTTTTCACTCAAAGCCAGAAAAAATCATCTATGATTTTTCAAACACTGATATTTCTGAAGTTTACTGTTAAAAACATGACAATCTTTTTCGAAATCTTTAACAACAATGAATAATGTCACTACGAATAATTATTTTAAAGTGATGTTACTTTGCTTGATGATTATTTTTTCTACTGAATCCCGATAACAATTTACTTGTGCAATTATACTTGCTTGAAGTAATTGAGTTTGATCACCTAAATTCGATTCTGAAAAACCAACTACGTGTTCTTTAATAAAAAAATTTTTGTCAGATCATTGGTATGAATCTATTCTGTTTAGACTATAATTAATTACTAAACATGCGTAAAATTTTGGTTTTTATAATCAGAATATCTGTTTTAATTATGTGAACAAGAACAGAAATATTGAATAATGGTTATTCATAGATTATGTCAAATTTTAATACCTTACCATAGAATATTAATTTATTACCGACCCCCAGGAGAGAAAAAAAATTAATAATTGCAAAGTTTTTTTGAATGAAAGATAATATCTATAACCATTAGTAGTGATCTTTAGTTATAATTTTTCTCAGAATAACTAGAGTGAAGTAATATCACAATAAAATGTTATTATTACATCTCTGTGGTGGGTAGTTCCCAATAAAATAGTGTTCTGCGGTTCCTTGTTGTTTTGATTCTATTCGGTACAGTTATTTGTACCTTGAAAAAAAATGTGGAAAATATTATAATATAATAATAAAAATGATTTCGATATTTTGAAATTATTCAATTCAGTATGGAATGATTATGGTCAGAAAATACATTTCTATTCTAATCTTTCTTGTTTATGAGTCTATAGCTTCTAGTTTCAATATTGATTGAATTTTAATTAACCATGCATCATAACAAACATTCAGAAATATTAAAACTAAGTCAAATTCTATTATCTCCTCGGTTATGAGAATATACCGAAGTACCTATGTGAGTGATGGAAATCTTTTTCTCTATTTATTATGGAATATTACACAGGATTAAATATTAAACGAGGTGCTAGACATCATTAATAATGAATACATCAAATGATAATTTAGATTTTGTAGTAAATGTAAGACAAAAATTGTTCAGTGGTTAATTTCATCTATAGTGTTTAGTGATGGAACCATAGACTGGAGATATTTCCCCAACCTTTTGTAGAAATATTTAATGAAGACATAAAATATGGCAACATTGAACAAATCTGATTATTGAATCATTTCAGCACAGAGTTGGATTTGGGAAAATCAGAAAATTTGGACAAAATTATGTGGATTTAATTCCTTTCAACTTCAAATATCTCAAGAATCTCAAGAATTTTCCTACAATTTAGGAGGAAAGATGAAGAATGATTTTATCTGCAAAAAAGACTAATGATTCCAGGAATTACAAGATACGGACCTTTGGTTCAAGCGATATTTATTTTTCATGCAATTTAACCAATCTATAGAGTAGTAGTGAGAAACCCACAAGAAATGGAATAAATCTAATGATGACAGAATATGCACGACTGTTATCAAAAACCTTCTACAGGAGATCATTTCAATTGATATTGTCGTTTGAATATTACAAGTGAAAATGCAATTTTTTTATGAAATTTCAACACCTTATATCTTTTGAACGGGGCCAAATTTGGAAAAATGTTATTGAAAAAAAATGTTTCTTTTGACGTCAAGAATCTATGGTTAAAATTAACGCAGAGGACAGAAGACTCATCCTGTATAGTGGAAATATTCAATTTCAAAAACTAATTCAAAAAATTTATTTTTAGTTCAACTACTTGCAGATTTGACCAAATAAGTGAAGGAGCCGACATATTTGAACCATAATACCAACCCCATTCATTTCTCAGGATCATTCGGTTCGCGGACGGACAAAATTGGTAATACTAATGATACAAACCGGAAATAAAAAAAAATCAAATACTCAGAAAAAGGTTAGAGCACTCCGCTCAGGTGAACAAGAGAGTAAAGAAATTTTTCTGACAAACTTATTTCGCACCCTGTATAACCAGAAGTGGTCAGATTGGAGAATCTTTGAGCTCTGTCGATTATAATGAAAACCATCTCAGCGTTCAGATTTCAAATAGACTCAGGCTCTCATTAACCTCCAATAGGTACTTGAACTCATAACACCTTGTATAATGTTGAAAAATGTCTACCTTGAATAGACTAATTATAGCCATAATTTTGGATGATCAATACAATAGGGTATTGAAAACCACAGTGTCAATTCTGCCGCAGAATCTAAAAAATTCCTACTCAAAAATAAAATTTTGTTCCTGATTTTCAAATAATGGTGACGTTTCAATTATTTCTGACTTCTTTGAGACTGTACTAGAACTGCAGAACTGTGACTCTTTTTGAAACTCGATTCAACGCCAATTCAGCTATAATGTCTCGAAATTTTATCACATTTTGCTAACGAAATATTGTAAGCCAAAAGTTCAAAAGAATATATATATATATATATATCACAGTACTTTCATACTTTCTAGATCTTATTCAAGTTTTTTCCATATTACTTACATAGCTAATCTGATAGGTGAGAATTGTCATCTATCTCTTTGCCTACTTGAAGTTACAAACAAGTATATGAAGAAAAACGACAACTTTTCAACGATTTATGATTGATGTTTGGGGGCACCACCATCATATCATTTACCCAGACAGCAGTTTATGCAACCTCATTCGAAGGAGATGAACTAGAGTTTTCATATTTACTGAATAAATTCAAGAAATATCTCGATCAAATTCGGTATTGAAAAAATCTGTCAAATTCTTATGAGTATAAAAAATTTGATCACCTCGATAACTTGAAAAATATCCACAGGAACAATTTGTTACTTGTAAATCGTATTAATGTGGTAGAAAAGATGGAGCAAGTTTCAATAAAAATTGTGAAGCTAGAAAAATTATGAATAATTTCCAAAACAATCTTGAAAATATTCGACTACACATAAGATTCACTTTGTATGTCAACGAAAATTTGTGCACATATGGGGATTATCATATTCTGTAAATTCATTGTCGAAGTATATCATCATGGAAATCCATTGTACTTTTTTATGTGGTGAAGTCATAGAAATCCATTTTATTTTGATGTGCTTTATGGTTTGGGAGATTAGTTGTATTTGAAAATATAAATAACACAGGATGTTTAAAAAAAGTCTGAATAAGTCTAAGGTGTCATTCCTTGTTGAACATAAAGTGTAATTTGATTCATAAACAAAATAGGTAGAAATAAATAAATAAAATGTATGAAAATTAAAAGTCAAATCAAAACGTGCCTAGGAAGGGCAATTTATTTCAGAAAGATATTCTAGTTGGCTGCTGTCAGTTATCGATATATTTGTGTAATGCGTTTCTTGGCTCAACTAACACTTATTTCAATGAATACATATTTATAAAATCAACACCCTTTGTTTTGAACAAGGAATGGCCTCTTTGCAATTCTCGAACTTGTGTTGAAACACCCTCTATAAGCATTCGTTTCAAGAAGAGAAAGAAGGCTTGTAGATGAAACCTATTGAAGGAAAACTGAGTTTTCGAACTTTAAATACGTTCAAGATAAATTATCATCGAAGCAAGCCTTGAAAGTGTAGACGGCACTTATTTCTGGTTACAAAGAGTTACTGGAATGTTTTGTTCTTGAATCATGGAACTAAATTATAAACTCGCTTTTTCTCAATTCTATCTCATGAATAATGAATTTTGAATAATTCATGTAAGTCTCGAATATTTATACACTCTTATTTATTCGAAATTATATCCGCCAAGTCAGGAATGTGTTTGAACCAAAGATATTGGGTGATAAATATTCAAGTTCAATTAGTGAAACAATTAAAAGTATTATTCTTGATAGCCTGAAAACACGAAAACTGAATATTCTCTTGATGCATGATGAGAAACCTTCTGACAAAAATCATGTACTCTTCAATATATTTCTGATGAGCTGTTGTGAGTAAGTCCATAAATCAGAAACCAAAATAAGCTCGTACTTGACATGTACATTTCTGAACCTGTTGCCTAGTCTTCAATAGAAAAATTCCCATTATAAAGATTTAACATCCCATATAAAAACAAGAATAAAAAGTTTTCCCAGAATAAATTCACATTTACTTTCATAAAAGTTTTTCAGAAATTTGTTTTTAATATAAAATAATTAATAATGTAAGAACTTGGTCACTTCAACTAATGATAGTCTAAATAATATAGTATAGAAATACTTGAACAGTATCAAAATAATCATAATATGCATGTAGTTCGCTAACGTCAGCATGAATATCTGTATTTTCATCATAAAATTATAATGACACAAGTTATTATTCAGACATTTATTTGAAATTTGTTCTCTTAGTTCGAAGAGCTAGATGTTAATAAAGTTTATTTTTTCCTTTTTTTTAGAATTCTTTGAACAGTCCTCGAAAATGAAATATTATCGCCCGGCATTTGTCAATCGAATATCGATCTGTGATGGCCATCGTTCAAAGAAAATCATCGGGGCGTATGTCATTTCTCTTTTCTCTTGAGTAAATTAAAAAATCTTTAGATGTTAAAGAGCTACGACAATGAAATTTGAGGATGAGTAAGATATCGGTAACCTCAATATATATACGGATTTTTATTTAAATCTAAATGAAGTCTTAGGAGATATTGAGTATTGAAAATTTTTTTTTTGGGAATTTTTTAAAAATTTTCTATCGTGACGATTTCTGCGAAATTCTGCAAGCCGTTTCGTTTCAGCCTCCCTCAATAACATTTCAAGTATCAACTTGATCGGATGGATATTCTGGTAGTTATTGAGGAAACAAAATTTCAGATGCTCACAACTACTGAACCATCCGACGGATTTGGCCCAATAACGAACTTGACCGAGATATTTGGACAATTAACCTATTCTGAAAATATGAAAACTCTAGCTGATTCCTTTTGGATGCTAGAGAGGATACGGCCGGCCGGCCGAACAGACTCAACTTTCGCCACGAATTCTTCATCAGGGAGTCGAACAATCGATTGAGACCATTTTCGGCTCGATATTCCAAAATTACAGACATTCGGGCAGAATGATAGGCACTCTGTTCGGGTGAACAAGAGCGCCAAAAACACGAGATAGTAAATAAACGTTTACTTGGACCACAAGGGCAACACGATTAATGTTAGCGGTGGTATTTGCAGAATTTCAGCAGAGTTCTATATACAGGATTGTGTACTGAAGGGATCTCTATAGCTAAAAGAAAACTGTAATCATATTCTCGAGCTCTTTGTTCCTGAATAATTCGATTATGAAAACAGATCCAGCTCTCAGTTCATAAATTTTTAGTTATGAACAAAAATTGAGAAATTGTAAATTTCAATAAAGCTGATTAACTTGCTTGTTTGAACACGAAGTCAGAATCTGTTGATACATACCACAAGCACTATTTGAGGAGTAATTCAATATGATTGAAATTTTCAATGCAGCTATTTTTTGAGAAGGATATGATTTCTCAAATGTAAACTATATTCGAAAATTCTCTCATTTCGTAAAAAACGTCAGCCATCTTCAATTGAAAAGTGGATAGAAAAGCAGGAATAAGTATCAATTTTTTTTTCATGTAAAGTTCATGTGAATGGTGAGATGTGATACATTTTCGAAATCAACAAGAATTTTGTAGCAAAATGACAGAATTTTCGAATATACTTTAGATTTGAGAAATCATATATCCTTCTCATTTCTCAAAATTTCAATCATATTATATTCGAATTACTAGTAAGAGAGTTCCTCTAAAATGTTACAATAGATTTCGAATACGACTTCAAACAAGCGACATTCAGCTTTATTGAAAGTTACAATTTTTCAATTTTCCTTCATAATTCAAAATCTATTAACAGTAGGCTGGATCTGTTTTCATATTTGGATTATTCAGGAAAAACCAACTAAAGACTGTGCTATCAGTTTTCTTCTAATTGCTATAGTTCTCGAGATCCCTTCAGTAGACAACGAATTTTGCCCACCCTGTACTGCTTTGCGTTAACTACGTTAACACGAGAAATAATAATTTTAGAAATTCTATAAGAACGAATAAAATCTTTTTCAACAATTCACTAATAGACAGTAGTATATTATGTAAGCATGCGAAAATCATGTTATCATCAAGAACCAAATGATAGCTAATGATTTTCTATATAAACAACTTAGCTTCTACAACTTGAATTGTTCCTAGAACGACCGTTGACAGCTTAATTTTTCATGTCCCCTTTTGATGACAATATATCTTGAACGGACTACATATATTTGTTCATTCTCTCACATTATCTGTGTCGGTTGTTTCTGCATCGAAATGTTCCAGAGTACGTAAATTTATTTTTATAAATTTTTATTTTCTCGGAATAATATCGACTATTCTGGATGTGTCCTGCATCGTCAAACGTGTAAAATGACAAATTTAACGTGCGTTGAGTTGCGAAAATCTCAATGGTTTCCTGCATCATGTTCATGCATAAATTGAGTATCTAAGTAATTTTATTGAAATTAACTTTTTGTGTAGTTAATTTCAAAGAATATTCCACCGCAGAATTGATTGTGATTTCCCCATGGACAAAACGTTACTCATCAATACTAAAAACAAGTGGACATTTCAAAAGCCTTTGTTAAGGTAATTCAATCAATATAGTGATAAAATTACAATAAAATAACAGTATATATATATATATATTCTTTTGATAATAAAATAATAATAATAAAATAACGAAAGGAATCAGAATATATAATAATAATAATTCTGATTCCTTTCGTTATTTTCCTTTGCGCTTTTTTGTCCGGTGTTTAATGAAGCTATGATTCGTCAGCAAATGTAAATGCTATGTTAGAAAAACCAGAACATTAATCTGAAACACTGAATTTGAATATAACCTTCGAACGTGGAGGATTATATCACATGTAATCTAAAGGTCTCCCTACTTATGTGCAGAATTCTCTATCATGCTGGTACCGTTCGATCGTAAAGCTAAGGTCACATGTATTCATTTGTCATTCAGCACCAAGGTACGGCGAGTCTCCAATTGGACCAAATTTCCAGCGCCAATAATGACTACCCCATTGGAGAGCCGCCGTCAGACAAGCCTATTCATGTGACCTTTAGCTTCAGTGAAATATTTGAATGGAAATTTTATTACCGATAGTGAAACCACTGAATTCGTCTGCTGGTTCCGGGATCTACCTAATTATTCTGTGGATCAAAAAATATAGACTATCACTGCCATGAGGTCCAGTGCTTTTCGCGCTTATTCTAAAGTCTTGTCCCAAATGCTGGAGCACCCGCCACATGCAATGTGAACAAATCAACAAGCCTATATCTTGAATTAAAAATGAGCTCTAACATTTTTTTATGTACCTATTATATTTACGATTATTTGCTCAACCAAATAGTGTCAAATTGAGCGAAGTCCGAATACGCATTAGTGAAAATTGCAAAATTTTCAAATATTGTCAGCTTTTCTTAATGCAAATTTTTTAACCTTGAGAACGACAGAAGATGTCTGTCAAGTTGGAAGGAAGAACAATAAAAGATGATGAGTTTTGCCCATATAATAAATCTACATAAGCTCCATCATCAAAAATTTTTGAATGTTCTATAATGAATATTGCACTAATTTTTTCCTGGGTTTCATTATGAGATTGTCCTGTAATTTGCTCTATTATTTTTTTGGTAATGATCAGTTGTTTTTGTTATTTTTCATCAAGTAGCCGGATTATCCAATAGCTGATAGATCTATGCGACATACAAGCTTGCAGCTTAGGTGTCACATTTATCCATAACCAAATTTATGTCAATTGTATGCTTATTTCCGAAGAAATTATTATTATCATTATTGAGGAAACCAAATTTCAGAAGGTCATAACTGCTGAAACCATGAAAACCTGAGTTCATCTCCTTCGAATTTTAGAGAGTATACAGACAGACGACCGGCCGAAGATTAGACGGATATTCTAGCATTTATAGAGGAAACCAAATTTCAGATACTTATTTCTCAATCATTCGACCTGTTTGACCAAATAATGAACTTGACCGAGAGATTTTAACAAAAAATCTATTCTGAAAATATGAAAACTTTAGCTTATATTCTCCTGATGATAAAGAGTATACAGGGTCTTTCACGAAGAACCTCACCCATAATTATACGGGAAACTACTGAACGTATTTTCATGAAATTCAGCACTTATAAGTATTTCACGATGCTGATGAAATCTTAAATATTTTCAAGGCATGAGCACCTCCGGTTTTTCCGGAAATGACGTCAACTTCCGTTTTTCAAATTACAACACCATTTTTTCATTGCAGAAATAGATTCCTTAGAAAATTTCAAGTTGTTTTGATGTAACATTTTTCAGTTTTGGTTGGAAATTTCTCTCTGAGCGGGAAAATTCGAAAAAAAAATCGAAAATAGAGCTCCGCTGAAACAAGAATAACTTCGAGGTTTTTGGATGGAAAATTTTCATTTTTGGGATTTTTCATGATGTAAGATTGATGTATCCACTTTAAAAATCGAAATCACGATTCATGACACAGGGGGTGAAAAAATCGCTTTCAAAGTTAGGGATGACAAAATTCGTGAAAAATCAATTTTTCAAATTAGAACCCCATTTTTTATGGCAGATATTGAATCTACGTTAAAAAATAATGTGAGTGTATGCATCACACCCTTGCCCTAAAGTGGATATTTTCTGAGTTATTCACAAAAAACTGTTTTTCGTCTTGAATTTTCAGCTATTTCTTTTCCCTTCATGCCAAAAAGATGAAATTGTCAGGAGCTGTTATTTGAACCATGCTGTGGATTTTTCACGCCTTCTTGAAACCGATTCAAGTTACTATTAGGAGAACCATGGCAAACTCTCGCAGTTATAACAAGAAAAGATGCTCAAAGTTTTGACCGTTAATTTCTAGACATTTATTTATACGTCTCAGGAATGCTTCGTGCGTTGCTCTTCTTATTACATCGAGAGGAAGAGATCTGCAAAAGTGTTTAAAAACCAAATTGAGTTTCAAAACTATGAATAAACCTGAACGAATTTCTGACTCGTTCTATGCAGTCCTCTTCATCATTCAGGGGAGTTGAGTGGACAATATTTTTTATCCTACCCCAAACCTAATAGTCTAAAGGAGTTGAATCGGGAGAACGTGGTGGCCAAAGATGTGGACCATGGTTCGCCAACCATCGATCTTCAAATAGCCTGTATAGGATATTTGACACATTGAGTGAATTGTGTGGAGACACGCCATCTTGTTGATACTATAAGTCATTATGGTTCTGTACTAGCGGCTCAATTATTTGAGTCAATATTTCAGAATATCTATCTCCTAAGGAAGAACATTCTTTAAATAATGCAAACATGTGTAGTGTTCTATCTTACCAGTTAAAGTCCCATCATAAATGTGAACATCGAGAATTGCATTATTTTTGATGGCGCAAAAAACATTGAAACTCCAGGTCTCTTGAAAGTTCCATTGTCTGAAGTGGTGGTTGTTCTCTTCATCCCAATAATGACTGTTATGCCTATTGAAAGAAGCATTCTTTGTGAATCTGGATTCATCTGTCCAAATTATACAGTCCAAAAAGTTTTCATTCTCTTGAAATCGAATCATCATAGCTTCGCAAAACTCTGTTCTCCTGACGAAATCAGTTTTCTTCAAATGCTGTACCCTATTGAATTTATATGAGTGCATTTTATGTTTTTTTAATATTCTCCAAACATCTTTGAGAGAATTTTGAGGATTCATACGAAAATATGCAAGAACTGTAATTTCGTTGTTCTCATCTTCTACTACACTTTTTTCTCTGTGTATAGTTTTCTTAACGAAAGATCCGACATTTCTCAAGTTTGTCATGGTTCTGTTAATGGTATCTCTCGTTGGTCTGGGTCGGTCAGGAAACCTCTCAATGAACAGTCGAATCGTTCTATCTACAAATTTATTACAATCTCCATGAAGTAGAATGAGATTTAAATAATCTTCATTGGTGAAATTAGGCATAGTGAGCAATTTTATAACCTAATACGAATTATCACCAAATTAATAGTAAACATAAAATGCTACTGAATAAAGAGGAATTTGGCAGATGTAATTAATGATATCTATCATTAAAAAAAAATGTAAAACATGGTAAGTTTTTGCATATGGTTCATAAGGAATTATTTATTTATCACTGGAGAGAAAACCGATGGCCGATTAATTGGAATAAAAAGGTTTCCGATACAAATTCGAATCCAAATTCGCCATCTATTTAGGGACAACCTGTAACTTTTTTCTCTTGCATATTAAGGTAGTAAAATCTAAAACATGGTTTAAGTAACAGTTCCTGAAAATTTCATCTTTTTGGCGTGAAGGGAAAAGATATAGCTGAAAATTCAAGACGAAAAACAGTTTTTTGTGAATAACTCAGAAAATATCCACTTTATGTCAAGGTTGTGATGCATACAATCACATCTTCTATTTTTTGACGTAGATTCAATATCTGCCATAAAAAAAAGGGTTCTGATTTGAAAAAATTGATTTTTCACGATTTTGTCATCCCTAACTTTGTAAGCGATTTTTTCACCCCCTGTATCATGAATCGCGATTTCGATTTTTGAAGTGGATACTTACATCTTGAAAAATCCCAAAAATGAAAATTTTCAATCCAAAAACCTCGAAAACTGAAAAATGTTACATCAAAATAACTTGAAATTTTCTAAGGAATCTATTTCTGCAATTAAAAAATGGTGTTCTAATTTGGAAAACGGAAGTTGACGTCATTTCCGGAAAAACCGGAGGTGTTCATGCCTTGAAAATATTATAGATTTCATCAGCATCGTGAAATACTTATAAGTGATGAATTTCATGAAAATACGTTCAGTAGTTTCCCGTATAAATATGGGTGAGGTTCCTCGTGAAGGACCCTGTATATAAGGTATTCCGAAGCATGAAGGCTTATTTGAAGAAAATATTTTAAATGGTTTTCTATGTGGCTAATATGTTTATTCTTGGTTGTTTTATAAGAGGAGGAAATTTGAGCTTTGATCAGAACTGACGGAAAACTTATTTTTGGCGCTCTTGTTCACCCGAACAGAGTGCCTATCATTTTGCCCGAATGTCTGTGATTTTGGAATATCGAGCCGAAAATGGTCTCAATCGATTGGGTTCGACTCCCTGATGAAATATTCGTGGCGAAAGTTGAGTCTGTCCGACCGGCCGTATCCTCTCTAACATCTAAAAGGAAACAGCTAGAGTTTTCATATTTTCAAAATAGGTTAATTGTCCAAATATCTCGGTCAAGTTCGTTATTGGGCCAAATCCGTCTCAGTAGTTATGAAATGTTGATTCCTAAATAACTACTAAAATATCCATCCGATCAAATTGATACTTGAAACATTGTTGGGGGAGGCTGCAACAAAACAGCTCGCAAAATTCCGCAGAAATCGTCACGAAAGAAAATTTTTAAAAAATTCCCAAAAAAAAATTTTTTAATCCTCACTATCTCATAAGATATTTTTCGGATTTCAATAAAAATTTGTGAATATATTGAGGTGATCGATATCTTACTCATCCCCAAATTTCATTGTCGTAGCTCTTTTCCATCTAAAGATATAATCATTTTTTCAATTTACTCAAGATGGCCATCACAGATCGATATTCGATTGACAAATGCCGGGGTTATTAATCAGTGTCAGTTGGCGTTATGTTAATCAAAATTTTTCATAACGGGAAATCATAAAGATAGAATTCAATCTCGGTGGCTGAAATAATATACGTTGTCAAAATTCAGAAAAGCACTGACATAAGTTTTTAGGAAAAGGGAATTATAGCTTCGAAAAAAACTTGGGGAAAATTATGAGTAGATATTTTTAATTTGAGATATAGGTTTGTTCATTCATTAGGCGTTCATATTTACATCACATTGGCCTATAGTACGGAAAATACTATTGTTCACGTGATCAGAGTGCTTATAGATTTGTTATGGTTTCAATATATTCTCGCAAGCAGCTCAACAAAAGCGCCAAAGCAATCTGACCTCACGTTAGTGCTTTCTAAATTTCTTCATTTGAGATATAGGATTGTGATGGTTGTATTAGTATCACATTGTTTTAGAATTTGGCAAACACTCTAGAACAAGTGCTTTTTTACATTTTAATTTTTTCCTTTAACACTAGATGTAGTTTGAAAATGAATTCTTCATCGTCCATTCTGGGTTTGAATAGTGAGCTTTAAAATTGAAATAATAGCTTTTAACATAAAGAATCGAATAAATGTTGATTACTTCAAAAGTTCTTTCAATCCGAATAATATCTCTTACAGGTATGTTATGTATACAACAGAATATTTTGCAGAATTCATAAACACATTCAGGAGCATTCACAATACTGAACGCTATGGAAAGTGATGTATGTGTTCATTTCTTCGTTTGCCTTTTTTCAAATAAGAACTGAGAGATGAATAAATTTCATTTACTCAACCCTTGATCACTGAGTTAGTCAACAATTCAGTAGAGATTGTGAATTGATCATACTTGACTGAAGTGGAAGCATAAAGCACAATTACGAAAAATTATACAATACTTATTCACATATAATAAAAAATATTGAGAAAATGCTTTTATTTCTCTAACAAATAAATTTCAATAAACTTGAATTATACAAATAAGGATAGAACATCAATGATCTGAAAACGATGAAGAATAACGATCTACCATAATCAAATTAGATATAATTAATTATTAATATTCAATGTGTAGACTTTTACTATTATCAAATAACTTCCAATCATTATTGAAATCAAAATAGATATTTGAAAACTTAAATGAAATATCATATGATTGAAATTTGTCAAATTATTATTAGGGTTTTACAAATTACACAATAAGTATTTTCGAAAAGTGAAAAAATCTTTGTGAAAGAAAGAGAAGAGAGAATTAACTTAATTGATAATAAAAATCATCAAATGGCTATCAACCGAAGTCTTCCTGCCAATTTTACATTTATAATTTATTAATTTATTTATTTATTTATTTATTTATTTATTTATTTAAACATACAATTTGTACAATTTGTATGATATACGGGAAACCCCCACAAACCAAGAAAGTATTCAAATTCACAATTACAAAAAATTCTTAAACATAAAATTTAAACCAAACAAAATCAGAATCTTGGATCGAAAATGAGTAAACTCTTACATTATCCAAACTTACAGACTAACAATAGATCGTACACCAAGTTTAAATGAATCAAACGTACCAGAAAAAAAATCAACACGCGATGAATATTCATTTGCCAGTGAAATACACCTATTTAAAACAGAGAATTTAGCGTAATTAGTACTTCTAGTGTATACAAGAAACACCGGTGTGTTCCTGGTGGCTCTGAGAGGTAAATTAAACGGGACTCTATACAATAATTGTGGACAAGATATAATACCTACCATTCACTAACTTAAAAATGAAGCATAAATCGAAAACAAGTCTGCGCTTCTCCAAAGTCTCAAGACCAAACAAATTATCTAAATTGGTTGGAACAGCCAAGTGTGACCGAAAACATAGAAATCTTACGAACTTCCTCTGGATTTTTTCTATTATATCAATATTACACCTATAATAGGGTGACCAGATGCAGGATGCGTACTCGAGGTTAGGTCTAACTAGAGAGCAGTACAATAATCTCACTGTGTGAGGCGAGAAATCCCTTGAATTACGCATGATGAAACCAAGCATCCTGAATGCTTTAGAAGATATACACAACAGGTGCTCCTTGAAGTTGAGCTGTTTATCAACTATAATACCCAGATCCCTAATGCTGTCAACACGCCCGAGAACTGAGCCATCAATTACGTACTGATATATCAACGTAGATTTAGATTTGGAAAAAGTTAAAACTTGGCATTTATCAACATTTAAATGTAGGCAATTCGCCCGCGTCCAAACAAAAAACTCATCAATCTGCTCTTGAAGAGCAACATGGGAATGATCATCATCAATGATGGAATAAATTTTCATATCATCAGCATAAAGCAAAAATATTAAATAAGACTGGGCCCAGATGTGATCCCTGAGGCACACCTGATGACACATTAATTATTTTAGAGTAAAAATTTTTAAATCTAACAGACTGGGTTCTACCGCTCAAAAAACTCCTCAACCACTCCAACAAAGATCCGGACAGCCCGATCGCCTCCAATTTAGCCATCAATATATTATGGTTAACTTTATCAAAGGCTTTGGAGAAATCAGTATAAATAACATCAATCTGATGTCCGCGTTCCAAATAATGGACTAAATCGTCCATAAACAAGACCAAGTTAGTCAATGTTGAACGATTCCTCCGAAAGCCATGCTGCTCTTCGATCAAAATATGAGCAATTTTCCAAGACAATAGGTTGCAGACCAAACAGTCGAGCATCTTCGGGATAGCAGATTGGATGGATATTCCCCTGTAGTTGTGAATTTTACTTCTATCACCCGACTTAAATATGGGAACAATAAAGCTATGTTTCCAAAATGAGGGGAAAACCCCATGGCTCAGGGAAAGGTTGAACAGCTTCGAAATTGGAGGCGACAATACACTAGCACATCTCTTCAACACTATACTAGGAATTCCATCCGGTCCTACATTCAACTTACTCTTCAAGTTAGCGATTAGCTGGAAAATTTCGTGAGCAGCAAAGTTACATGAACTGGCATCGATTGAGTGACCATATCTGAACTCGGGCGGAACAATCTCTTCAGAACTATACACATCGCCAAAGAAGTCCGCAAAGAGATTAACAATCTCATCACCGACAGAGCTCGATACATCCTTATAGCTCATCCAGCCCGGTATACCATCACAACCACGCTTTGAATTCACATATTTCCAAAAACTGAGGGTTGGACCGCAAACTCTGTTCAACCTCCAGGACATACTCGCTATACAATCTGCCACTAAGTGATTTACAGGACGCCCGCAAGTCACTGAACAATTTGTAGTCTTTAGCACCACCAGAAAGTCTATACTTTTTATGCGCTCTCTTCTTACGACTGATGAGCGCTATGAGCTCATAATTAAACCAAGAAGGGTAACCGCCAGATCTCACCATTTTTTGAGGGATAAACCTATTTAAACCTTCATAGAGATTACCATAAAATTTTGCTGCCGCCCGGTCAACACAGACCCCATCAAACGACCAATCACAAGAAGACCAGTATGCACTCAAACCAATATAATCCCCAGAATTAAAATCAAACTGCTTCTCCACAAACCTCAATGGCCCGGAAGAAGAAACTAATACCTTAACCTCGAACTCCAGTGCCACATGGTGAACGCCATTTACCTGCAACAGGTCTATGGCAGGCTGAACTTTTACGTGATCACTACTAAAAATAAGATCCAGAAGAACGCCGCGACTGTTTTCGACTCTATTTACCTGAGAAAGACCCGAAATATTAACACTATCGATCAACACAGAAGCTGGGCAGCTCAAATCACCTACAAAAAATTCATCATCGATCCAACCAGCCGCCGGCGCATTATAATCACCACATAAAATAATTTTTGTCTCTGGGTACAATAAAGAAACCTCTTCAATTGCCAGGCCATGAGAGGAATAGATCCCCTCTTCAGATGATGGCGGAATATATACAGCACCAAAAATAAAGTCATTTTTACCATGGACAGATACATATAAAAATAAATGTTCAACTGAGTCTATAGAAGTATTTACCACCCTAGCACTGATGTTGGACCTCACAAACACTGCCACGCCACCCCCCCTACGTTTGCCACTGGTTAACCGATTGCGGTCACGTCTAAATAAACTATAGGATGGTGGACATACCTCAGCATCCAGGAAGTCCGCATTTAACCACGTTTCAGTCAAAATCACAATATCATAGGAACACTGTTGTAACATTTCATAAAGATGATTCACTTTCGTTCTAATACCACCGACATTCTGGTAGTATACCATTAGACTGTGGGGATTGGTTGCCCGTTTTTTGATTGCCCTTGAGCTATTACAGGAATCCCATTCTTGAATTGAACCGTTAGATTCTGCTCACCTGATTGTTTCCTGCACATCGCATTCCTGCTTGATTTTCTTAAAATAAGCCCTCTGCATATCAGTTTGATCAGTGCCTATAGATATCTTCCGACCGCACTGGTCCAATATTGCAGCCTTTCTCTTCAATACTTTATGAGGCAGTTCCGAATAATTGTATCTATTGTATAAAAAAGTTATTCCAATGATATTAGATGTTCATAAATTGGTAGTGCTGGTAGTTTGGCCTTTGGTGGGCTCTCTGTGTCATATTGGTGCACTAGTGAAGAAGCTCTGTATGGGGGAAGGGCCTATTAGTCCAGGTTCAGCTATCCGATTGATGATTCTTAACAAACTTATTCACCTGTAGGAGAAAAATCTTCTTTTAATGCCAACAGATTGTGCTCCTTTTACTAAATGAAAATGAGTAGCATATCCTCCTAATAATAACTGTATATTAGCATGTAACAATAATTTACTTACATACATTTCAAATTATATCCTTAAAAGAAGTGACAACTTGAGTTCTTCTCGACATTATTCCACATCCATTACTTCAGTGAACGAATCAGACTCATCATCAGATAATTCTGGATCTGAATCACTTTCCTCCAATGAAATAATAAATGGAGGAATATTATCTATAGGTAGGTTATCCATATGTTTCGTCCAGTCGTCTTCAATAAGTCATTCGCAATGTAAATAAAAATTTTGCCACATTTCAGGTGTACATTTTGAAAGAGCCAGAGTCCATAAATTGAACACTCTATCCCTTGTGTAAGGATGAGAATTTATGTTCTTGTTGTAGAAGTTTTTACAAAACGCCCATGCCATTTCAATAGGATTATATTGGCAATGGTATGGGGGTAATCTAAGAACTTCATGTCCATGCTCTTTCAAAAGTTCATCAATAACGTATCGTCTCTGTTTGGTCAGTTCTAAATGGTAATATTAAATTCCAAAGTTGTTTTTTATTTAAATTCCAATCGAAATCAATTTTGTTATTCACCAACCAATTCTGCATATCAATTTTCTTGCTTTAACTAGTTGGTGGCTTATCCAACTGCACTGAATGATATGGTGCATTGTCCATTATGATCACAAATTTACCAGCAAGCTTTGATAAAGCTGGAATTAGTTGATTAATAACCCAAATTTGAAAATTTCACTGGTCATAGTCTTGTGATAGTCACGGTCATTATTCTTCGAATTTAAAATGAAATCACAACCCTCCAAAAATCCAAAATTACTTCCTGCATGCAAAACAGTGAATCTTTTACCTTCAGATTTAATTTTTGATGGATTTCCTCTCATATCAGATTCGTGTGCCCATCGACGAACAGATGAACCATTTTGGTAAATCCAAGTTTCATCAAGAAACACGAATCTTATATTTTCATCCATCGACTTAAATTGCAAAAATTTTCTCAGGAAAGTAATTTTGGCTGCAACGACATGTTTTTGTTCACATAAAATTTTGCGTCCATTTACCTTTTAATATTTATAACCCATTGATTTAATAATATTGAATAATGAAGTGCGTTCTCCCTTATAATCCAAATGTTCCTTAGCGTAAGTCAGTAGTGTGTCGATAGAAAAGTGTTCATTTTTCAAATTGTAATTCCAAATTTGTCGTTGCAGGTCTTTTCTAAAAATGAAATCGTCTACTTCTTGTGTTTTTTTTTGGGCCTACCAATAGAAGGAAACTCTTTATCGTCGTCTTCATTAAGAATTCCTCTGATTGAATTAATATGAACCTGTAATGAAATTTCGATTAGGATAAAACATAATATTTACATCTCACTTACGTTGAAAATGTTTGATACACTTTGCTGTATCGTTGAGTCCATAACTTCCTGACCACTATGCGCAGATTTGAGTGCAAGATAGCATTTTTTGATGCTAAGTCTTTGTTCTTTGGTTATTACTTTAGGCATTTTGAAAAAAATTCTGAAATATTCTCTTCAAAATCAAATGTGACAGATGACAAGTGAAAATTGGCTTAACTGCTTGACATCGGCAACGTCGAAATCCGAAGAAACACTGATGCCAACCCAAGAAACTTAAATCATGGCCACCCGCCATACAAATAAACTTTGAATGGAGTATACAACTATCTGTAATTTTGGCAATAGATACATATATTTTTCAAATCAGTTTGCCATAATATTGGGATTCACTGGTATTTCAATTGCTTTATTTGATGTAATTGTTCTGGCTGTTTTTCATAAAGTTCTGCATTTATTATCTGATTTTAGTATTTCTTGTTTGTAATTTTCGGATTTTCCTTCTCTAAGAAGTCTATCGTATTCCGTTTTAGATACGTTGAATGACTCATTAAACAATGGTTTATTTATTTTATAGGTATATAGAATGTAAAGTCTCATTCTTCAGTTTTTAGTTTTTTGCTTCGAGGTTTTTATTGACTATTGACTTCTACTTCAAATTTCCTTATGGGACTATTTATGTACAGGGTGAGTCTTTGACCACTGCGTAAATTTTAACCATAGATTCTTGACGTCAAAAGAAACATTTTCTTTCTATAACATTCTTCCAAGTTTGACCCCGTTCAATAGATTGAAATTTCATAAAAAAAATGCATTTTCACCTGTAATACTCAAACTACAATATCAATTGAAATCTCTTGCAGAAGGTTTTTGATAACAGTCATGTATATTTGGGCATCAATAGATTTTTTCCATGTCTTGTGGGTTTCTCACTACTACTGTACAGTTTGGTTAAATTGCATGAAAAACAAATATCACTTGAACTAAAGGTCCGTATCTAGTACTTCCTAGAATCATTAGTCTTTTTGCAGATAAAATCATTCCTCATCTTTTTTCCTAAATTGATCCATTTTTGAGATATTTGAAGTTGAAAGGAATTAAATCGATATAATCATCTGATGAAACATGAGTGAGTGAATCTTTTTTTAGAGGGAAAATAATATTTTTAAATAATTCAGATTCAATAGTGGATGCTGTGATAAAATTCATTCAAATAAACTGGACTATAGAGGGATATTCGCCCAATGTTAAAACTTAAAATACTTATAACTTTTTAACGCTGCTGAATATGGATAAACGGAATGGGAAAAGGTGTTTCTTTCTTCAAAGACTCACCCTGTATATTGACCATTTATTATTCATTTCATATTCTAGACTATCTGTTAATACTCCTAGATCATAAAAACTAGGGATTCCAGAAAGAATAAATTCGTTCTTGAAAATTTTGATCGCATAGATCATCATGACCTTAAATTTTCCCAGAATGTCTTCGTTCTCTTCACACTCTTTCGAGGAGAAAGACTTGAAGCACTTGTCTATGACTCAATCGTTTCTAAGGAATACATTCCGGACATAAAATTATAAAAAGATTGACGATGACTTCAACGAAGTAGGTATAATCATTCACCTGAACATCATTTACTTCAAAACGTTTTTCATTTAATTTACTGACGATGAGAGTCTTTAGAATAATTGCTGGAAAGTGGATTCATTATTCATTCCACCGTAATAGAAGCAATGATGAGTCATTAGTGGAAAATATCTCTTTTTATCTGATGAAAAAGAAAGGGTATATCAAAATAACACCCAGACAACGAATAGCAATTGAGGTTTTCTTGTGGTTTGGACTTTTTATAATTTCTCTTTTTAAAAACCTAAATTTTTCCTGCTCTTTCTTGCAACTTCATTTCCATCAGAGTATGAATGGAAAAATCTGCCCCATAGCTTCAATTAAAATAACGGAAATATTATTATTGAAAGGCAATTTCTATCGGGTGAATTCTATCTTAATTTTCAAAGTATAACCTGAACTGACATGCTATATATCGGGTGGAATTAAAACGTGAACATTCGGGCGATGATTTTTTTTTACTACTTTCTTAACTTAATTCAATCTTTGGCGATGAAGCTCTATCAAATACCAGTGTTTATCGATGGTATGGTGAATTCAACAGAGGTCGTAGTTCACTCCAAGATGAATTCAACCATTGGTTCTGTGCGCCAACTGATATTGCAAGATCGTCATGTGTCCTATCGTGAGATTGAGACAACCTTAAGCATTAGTGGGACCAGCATACATTCGATATGGCATGAATATTAGACCGTTAAAAAATTTGTTCGCTTTGGATACCACACAATTTGTAGATCGCTCAAAAAGGCTAGTGTCGATTGGTCGAAAGAAATGCTCCAAAAAAAAACGATGGCGATGCATCGGTGCACGTCTATCACATCGTGAAAGGTGACGAATCGGGGATTTACGCCTATGAGCCAGAAAGTAAACAGCAGTCGACTGTATGGGTGTTTCAAGAGAGCCAAATCCAACACCTGAAGAAGCGGTTGATGCATTCAGAATGCATGTTTCTGTGATACCTCAATCAGAGTAGCAAAAGTGCTTCGACAATTGGTTCAAACGATTGCAAAAGTGTATAGATCTTAATGGGAAATATTTTGAAAAACAATAAAGCGATTTTCGATGATTAATATTTGTTTTTGTTCTTTAATTCCGAAATATAAAAGGAAACCTTCATATTGAATGATTATGGAAACTCATCTTGCAAAATATTTAAAATTTTCTAGATAAAGATTTAAGGTACATTTCTAAAATAGTGTCAAATTTTCAGTAGTGCTAGATATTTGAGATTTTGGTAACAGCTTTCTTGATTTCCATGGGACATCCTACCCTGTATTTCATTTTTTTATGATTTTCCGTAAAAAATTTGTTTTACTTTCTTTTTTTTGCCGTTGCACAGAGTCCTGTTTGTATTCAGAATCATAATGATTATCCCAAGTTTCATCCCCAGTAACAATCCGAGTCAATACTTCATCTCTGTATTCACTACAGAGATCCGAAAACTCACGAGAACAATCCACACGCTGTTGTTTTTAAAGGTGACGTGAGCATTCTCGGCACCCAGCTTGCACTCACTTAAGTCATGGAAAGATGGTCGTGAAGAATTTTAAATATGGTTGTATCTAATACTCCAACCATTTGTACGAGTTGTTTTTTTTCTTCAGACGGGCATCTTCCAATATTATTTTTTCCATTTTTTGAATGATTTCCAGAGCGGTCGCCTCAATCGGCTCTCCTGGGCTCTGCCTAGCTTTAAGAGGTTCTGCCACTTATAAACCATAGTTTTACCAAGACCAAAGTCTTCGTAAACGAATGACATCTCTTCCAATATGATATTGATATTTATACTAATAACGAGAGGAGAAGATAAAATAAGTAACTACAACCTACTGAAGGCATTGCAAATGACCAGGCACGCCAATGGTTGATCTTACCTATTTAATCAATATGCCAAGATAAATTTGTTCAATTGCATTCTTGATTTGCAAGATTATCAATAAAAAATTTAGAAAGCACTGACGTGAGGTCAGATTGCTTTGGCGCTGTTGTTGAGCTACTTGCGAGTAAATATTCAAACCATAACAAATCTATAAGCACTCTGATCAGGTGAACAATAGTCTTTTCCCGTACTATGGGACAATGTGATGCAAAATGAACGCCTAATGAATGAACAAACCTATATCTCAAATTGAAGATAACTATTCATGATTTTCCCCAAGTTTTGTTCGAAGCTATAATTCCCTTTTCTTAAAAGCTTACGTCAGTGCTTTTCTGAATTTCGACAACGTATATTGTTTCAGCCATCGAGATTGAATTCTATCTCTATGATTTTCCGTTATGAAAAATTTTGATTAATATTACGCCAACTGACACTGATTAATGAGCACGGCATTTGTCAATCGAATATCGATCTGTGATGGCCATCGTTCAAAGAAAATCATCGGAACGTATATCATTTCTCTTTTCTCTTGAGTAAATAAAAAAAATGATCATATCTTTAGATGGAAAGGAGCTGCGGCAATGAAATTTGAGGATAAGAAAGATGTCGATCACCTCAATATATTCACGAATTTTTATTGAAATCCCAAAAATATTTTATGAGATAGTGCGGATAAAAAATTTTTGTTTTTGGAATTTTTTAAAAATTTTCTAGCTTGACGATTGACTTCAAGTACCTATCAATTTGATCGTATGGATATTCTAGTAGTTATTGAGGAAACAAAATTTCAGATGCTCATAACTACTGAACCATCCGACGGATTTGGCCCAATAACGAACTTGACCGAGATATTTGGACAATTAAACTATTCTGAAAATATGAAAACTCTAGCTGATTCCTTTTGGATGCTAGAGAGGATATGGCCGGCCGGCCGGCCGGACAGACTCAACTTTCGCCACGAATTCTTCATCAGGGAGTCGAACACAATCGATTGAGACCATTTTCGGCTCGATATTCCAAAATCACAGACATTCGGGCAAAATGATAGGCACTCTGTTCGGGTGAACAAGAGCGCCAAAAATGTAAAAAAGCCCAGACGTGATTGTGAGCTCATATAAAGTTTTCTCGGACTCAGGAACAGTGTGATGACTTAAACAACCATCACACTGAATGTGAGAAAATAAAAAAATATATATTTCGAATTAAAAATAACCACAGTTGACCATAAGTTTTGTGAGAACCGGACATACTCAAGTTTGAACACCATCTACAGCTCGATATTCGAAAATTACTGACATTTGGGCAAATGATAGCACGCTTTACTACTAGTTTAATGAACACGAACAAGCGCGCTATATCTCGTAGGTTTACTCTACGAAATTGCAATTTATGAATATGCACTCTATCAATGCAAGAATGTTTGTTAAGATCCGACAAATATCACAATACTAATTTGATTTGCCCTGAGAATATTGGTTTCAGTAATGGTGTGGTTCAGGTGAGCTCGAGTATGTCGAGTTCACATCGACAGTAATTTAAATTGGTCAGTTCATTGTGAATCACTGACAAGCAGATTGAATTCAACAATATACAGGGTGAGTCTTTGACCACTGCGTTAATTTTAACCATAGATTCTTGAGATCAAAAGAAACACTTTTTCCTTTACGGTTTTTCTATATTCAGCCGCGTTGAAAAGTTATAAGCATTTTAAGTTTTCACATTGGGCAAATACCCTTCTGTAGTCCAGTTTAGTTTGACTGAAAAATACCTTCCACAGCATCCACTATTGAATCTGAATTGTTTAAAAACATTATTTTCCCTCTAAGAAATGATTCACACACTCATGTTTCATCCGATGAGGTCCATATCCAGAAGAAAGATACAAAATACTAATTTTCTGGTAAAAAAAATTCAACACCATAAACATAGATTTTTGTTGTTCTACTATATTTTCTTACTACTTCAAGATTATAAACCATGCCTATCATGCCTATTCATGTTATCATCACACATTTGTAATTTTCTTCATAAAATTTCCAAATCATGAAAACCATCATTTCTATGAAAACTTCCAAGGCAAGAAGTTGTCACTGTGCTTTTTTCTTCACTCAAATCCAGAAAAAATCATCTATGATTTTCCAAAAACTGACATTTCTTCTCCTTGACAGAGACCAGTGAACAGGTCTATGAGGTCTCTTGATACTGTTAGAAATATGAAAATCTTTTTCGAAATCTTCAACAACAATGAATGATGTCACTACGAATAATCATTTTAAAGTGATGTTACTTTGCTTGATGATTATTTTCTGTACTGAATCCCAATAACAATTTACCTGGATAGATTACAAGTATTTCCAGATTTAGGTGTGTAATTATACTTTCTTGAAGAAATACCTAAATTTAATTTTGAAAAATCAACTAGGTGTTCTTTAATAAAAAATTTTTTGTTAAATCATTAATATGAATCTATTCTGTTTAGACTATAATTACTGATTTTTATAATCAGAGTATCTGTTTTAATTACTTAAACAAGAACATAAATATTGAATAATGGTTATTTATAGATTATGTCAAATTTTAATACCTTACTATAGAATATTAATTTGTTACCGAACCCCAGGAGAGAAAAAATTAATATTTGCAATGTTTTTATAAATGAAAGATAATATCTGTAACTATTATTGATCTTTAGTTATAATTTTCCTCAGAATAATTAGAGTGAATTATTACCACATTAAAATATTATAACGTCTCTGTGGTGGATAGTTCCAAATAAAAAAGTGTTCTGTGGTTCCTTGTTGTTTTGATTCTGTTTGAAACTGTCAACAGTTATTTTTGTAGCTTTCTTACAGAAGAATGTGGAAAATATTGGAAGGATAATATCGATAGTTTTAAATTATTCAATTCAGTATGAAATAATTATGGTCAGAAAATGCATTCTATTCTAATCTTTCTTGTTTATGAGCTTATAGCGTTCAGTTTCAATATTGATTGAATTTTAATTAACCATCCATCATAACAAACATTCAGAAATATTAAAACTAAGTCAAATTCTATTATCTCCTAAGTTTGTGAACAAGGTTGAATCGGTGTATGAAATAAAGATAATAAAGGTATAAAACAAATCTAGGAGACTGGGTTCGAAGTTTTTAAAACTAATATGAGCTCAATTTGCAGCATTCCTATGTTAGAATAGATATAATTTGATGAACCTTGAAAGTCTGAAGCTATAAAAAACGAGCTCTTCATAAAGACAAGTCTTCAATTTAACAGGTCCTGACAGAAAATACTTTACCTATTTCAACGGTCAAAATATACCGAAGAGTGATGGAAAACTTTTTCTCTATTTCTTATGGAATATTATTCTGGATTAAATATTAAACAAGGTGCTAGACATCATTTACAATGAATACAGCAAATGGCAATTTAGATTTTGTGGTGAATGTAAGACAAAAATTGTTCAGTGGTTAATTTCATCTATAGTGTTTAGTGGTGGAACCATAGACTGGAGAGATTTCCCCAACCTTTTGTCGAAATATTTCATAAAGACATAAAATATGGCAACATTGAACAAATCTGATTATTGAATCATTTCAGCACAGAGTTGGATTTGGGAAAATCAGAAAATTTTGACAAAATTATATCGATTCAATTCCTTTCACTTCAAATATCTCAAGAATGGTGCAATTTAGGAGAAAAGATGAGGAATGATTTTATATGCAAAAAAGACTAATGATTCCAGGAAGTACGAGATACGGACCTTTAGTTCAAGCGATATTTGTTTTTCATGCAATTTAACCAATCTGTAGAGTAGTAGTGAGAAACCCACAAGAAGTGGAATAAATCTATTGATGCCAAATTTGCATGACTGTTATCGAAAACCTTCTACAAGAGATCATTTCAATTCATATTGTCGTTTGAATATTACAGGTGGAAATGCAATTTTTTTATAAAATTTCAACACCCTATATCTTTTGAACGGGGCCAAATTTGGAAAAATTTTATAAGAAGAAAATGTTTCTTTTGACGTCAAGAATCTATGGTTAAAATTAATGCAGTGGTCAAAGACTCACCCTGTATATTTTGAGAGTTCTACGAAACCAAGTTGACAGTATCACACTTGTTGGTTGTTTATTTTGCAAATTTCCAGTCAGTTATGTCTTACGGAATAATTTTTTGGGGGGGAAGTTCCTCAGCAGAACAGTTATTCATCACTCAGAAACTTGAGAAGAACCATTTTCAATATGAAGTTTAGAGAATCATGTAGATGTAAATTTAAGGGGAATCGAATTTTGCTGCCAGGTCTATATGTTTATAGAGTTTTACTCTTTCTTCATAAGAACAGACATTATTTTCAGGTTTGTAAAGTTTATTTCCAAGAAAAATGTACACATATTAAAAGCAACAAATGTATCCCTCAACATTATCCCACGCATATTTAATCAAAAGTTTGAAATAAACTTTGCCACCTCGAAGATGCCATCATCCATAGGATGAGACCTCTTATGTGAGGGGATCATATGTCCAGCTCTTTCTTGAATAAGCGAAGTTTCCGGTATTAGTATCATATTCCACTCATATCAATCAATCCATATATTCGTTCTCAGAGTTGTTCATTAACCACTTTCACAAATTTCCTTCAAACGACCTATGTGTTGCCGATTGTTTTATCGTGTCTGGAATTTTGTTATGCACTCTTGGGGTCAGTGTTCTGTATGCTCTTTGTCCGATCCTCTTCTTGGTAAATGGTATTATAATTTAATTACCCATTTGTCTTGTATTCTGTGGATGTATAGTATATGCAGATATGCTACGATTTTTCCATTGATGTATAGCTTGGAAAAAAATTTTCGTATGTCCAATTGTTCAGATGTTATTTATTTATTACCAAAGAGAATACTCACGGATATTTCAACCCAACAAGAGTACTGAGAAGTCAAAAAGAAGTATTCATACAATGCATAGCACATCAAACAAGAAACATTTCAATTTATACCCATTACAATATAAGAACGGAAAAAGAGAACAAAGTTCAACAATAAAATTAATTCAATTTTATGTGGTAAATATCTACATTCTAATAAATGTTCTGCTTAAAAACTAAATACACACGCATATATACATGCATAAACATATCTAAATAAAGAATATAATAAAAAAATGCAACTAAGACTCAACTATGTTTAGAAAAGCTCTTCTATTGGAAATCGAAACGGCCTACCACAAATAACTTTTAGCATTCATTTTTGAGATATTTTGGTCTTTCGTTCATGGGTTTAGGAGGAATCCCCTAGAGAGAATTCCATTTGTGAGATGAGGCTCTACAAGTACCCTGTATTCCGTCTCCAACAAGGCTACATAACAGTAAACCCTGAACTTCTTAAATTTAGTGATCAGACATCGAATTTTTGTTATACGATCGATATGTCCCATCTTAGATGATTGTTCAAAAATTCTCCAAGGTATCTGAATCTATCAATTCTATTTATCGTAAAATAATCCGCGTTGTCTTTTATTTTTATTGATTCTTACTGTGGAAGTTGTTGTTCATAGTTAGTGAATGCCATGAATTTTGTTTTGTCTGCATTTACTGTTAACGGCATATGATCTAGGAAATTCAATATCTTAATAAAATCTCCTTCAATTTCGTCCTTTATTGCTTTCCAGCTTGTACCATCATAGAAAATTGCTGTGTCATGTGCAAATGTAATTATGACCCTTTAGACTCAGTAAGCAGTATTGCATTCATGATCTATAATATAAAAATGGATCGCAAAATGTGTTGGTAAGCGCATAACTCAACAACACCTGGACCAGTTTGGCCAAATCTTTTTTTAAAATGTTTGTTGAAGTTCAAGGATGGTTTTTACGGCGAGAAAAATTAGAATTATTGCTTGAAAAACCCTAAAAATAGCCCTTTTCTTTTTCCCATACAAATGATTTGTAACTAAAACGTAGTCAATTTGAGCTTTATTGCTATGCGTGTCGCATAGCTTAGTGGAATAAAGCCTTGACCTTTGACGTGGAAACCCGTCGTGTCGTAGGTTCAAGTCCGGGGCTAGCAAAGAAATTTTCTAGCTTTCGGTATGCGGCCACCATTCACTGTTGGGTCTAAAACTAACAGTGCTGTGCCTAAGGTGGCGTAAGGACACAGTAACAAAGCCTACACAGAACACACACTGGTTAACCTAACTCGCACAAGCTTTAATTAGCTTCTGGGGTGTGTACATTAATATATGTATACCTAGGTAAACCAGTATAAACATAAACATAAAGTTCATATTAAATTAAAAGCAATCACTGTTGTCTAAGCAATGTAGGTGTGTTCCTAACGTCAAAGACCATATCTATCAAAACAATGTGCGTGTGTGAGTTGGAGCAATGCATGACGCTTTTAACCAAGAGTTGCATCGAGAAAAACTGTATGATCTCAACGCTTTGAAAGAATTAATTCAAACAAATCTTCCACTGTTAAATGAACAACAGAAGTATGTATTTGAAACTCTTATGAAAGTAACAAATGATGAAACTGGAGGGATTTACTTCTTAGATGAACCTGGTGGTTCAGGAAAAACTATTTTGATTTCATTAATATTAGCAACAATTCGCTCACAAAATAAAATTGCACTTGTACTCGCTTCGTCGAAAATCGCAGCAACTTTGCTTGAAGGTGGTCGAACAGCCCATTCAGCACTAAAATTGCCATTAAATATGCAAAGCAATGAAACTCCAACCTGCAACGTTTCGAAGAACTCTGCAATGGCAAAGGTTTTGCAGCAATGTAAATTGATTGTTTGGGATGAATGCACGATGGCACATAAAAAATCTTTGGAGGCTTTAGACAGAACCTTAAAAGATCTACGGAGCAATAATAACCGATTTGGTGGTGCAATGATTTTATTAGCAGGAGATTTTCGTCAAACATTGCCAGTAATTCCACGATCAACGCCAGCTGATGAACTCAATGCATGTCTAAAGTCCTCCAATTTGTGGAAACATGTCAAAGTACTTCATTTAAGCAAAAATACGCGTGTCGAGTTGCAAAATGACCAATCTGGAAACATATTCTCTAAACAACTCATTGACATTGGTAATGGCAAATTTCCTATAGACATGTTGACTGGCTGCATTAACTTTCCTCAAAGTTTTTGTCAGTTAACTCGATCAAAAGATGAACTTATTCAGAAGGTGTTTCCAGATGTTTCTCAAAATTACAGAAACCATGATTGGTTGAGGGAACGAGCTATACTGGCTGCAAAAACATAGATGTAAATGAATTAAATTTCAAAATTCAAGAACAAATTACAGGCGAATTGAGGATATATAAATCAGTTGATTCGGCTACTAATCAAGATGATGTAGTCAACTATCTACCGAAATTTTTAAACTCGCTGGATTTGCCAGGATTGCCACCTCACAATCTTCAATTAAAGGTTGGATCGGTGGTTATAATGTTGCGAAATATCAACCAACCGCGTCTTTGCAACGGTACACGGTTAGCGATAAAAAAATTACTAAACAATGTGATAGACGCAACTATACTCAAAGGAAAGTATAGGTAAAGGAGAAGATGTTCTCATACCCCGCATCCCAATGATTTCGACTGATGTGCCATTTGAGTTTAAACGACTACAGTTTCCAGTGCGGCTTGCTTTTGCTATGACTATAAACAAGTCCCAGGGGCAATCATTAAGTGTTTGTGGTATTAATCTAGAAAACCCATGTTTCTCACATGGTCAATTGTATGTTGCCTGTTCCCGTGTTGGAAAACCATCAGATTTGTTTATCTATGCGCCAGGTAATCAAACAAAAACATCGTATACCACAAAGCACTACAATGATAATAATAATAATTATGATTCGCATGATTAACAATAAAGCGATTACTTATTTTTAAATCCTTATATATGTTTTATTTAATTATTTTTTATTCACAACGCCCTATGACCAGGGTGACGGTTCTGTTCAGGAGAATTTTTTAAAATACGTAGGCACAAAAACTGCCACATTACAAATCTTTTTGACAGGACGAAGTCTGTCGGGTCAGCTATATACAATAAAAAATACAGGACCAAGCAGCGTTATCTGTGGAATCCCAAAAGTAACTGTTTCCACCGCACTGTATTCTCTGCTCCAGGTAGCTTTTGAACCACAATATGGAAAATCCACGTATTCCACTAGACTCCAATATCTCCAAATTTCAGATGTTCTTACTGTTGAACTAGTCAAGAGCATCGGCCTAATAATGAGTTTTACTGAGATATTTGGACAATTATTCTATTCTGAAAATATGAAAACTCTAGCTCTTCTCTCTCCGAAGATGGACAGAATACGTACGGCCAGACAGCCAGACATATCCAAGTCTGACCACGGATTTTTCATCAGGAAGTCGAATTCAATTGAGTGAGACCATTTTCGGCTCGAAATTCTAAAATCACAGACATTTGGCTAAAACAATAGCATTCTCTTCTACTAATTAAATAAACCAGAACAAGAGTGCAGAACTAATCATTTTTTTTTGTACATTCTGAAAGTCATGATTTTAGAAAAATTATTGAGATTATATTAGGATATATTGAGACGTTAGATTTTCAATTAATTAACCAGACATTCTCCCAGAATTTTATGCCGATATTTTCATATCATAAGTTTCGAGGTTCATGTTGTTCAGTTTTTCAATAACTGTATTCTCTCCGTGGATAAAATAAGGTGATTTGTTCAAGTCATAGTTCTGTAAAATTCAGACATAAATCCTATTTCATTACATACATTGTATTCCAAATATTGCTCTATCCACGAACGTCCGCTTACCACAATTTCTAGGGAGATATTGAATTGCATTATTCTGACAACAATAGAGCTGACATACTTCTGAAATTTTTTTTTCAGGCATTCTTCATCAATCACGAATAATAAATACTGAAGATTTCTACTTTTGTTAATTCTACTTATTTTAAGAATATTTTTGAAAAATCACTTGAAATATCAGAACATGGAGCGTCAGCAGATCTTTGTTGCATTCTACCATTGTGTATTGTAATATAGTTTTAACTCAATGCATCTTCTCCACCTTTTCCTGGATAAAAGGAGACAGACTTTAAATCATTGTCAATTGAAGTCCTATTTCTCGAGTGTTGATTTTTGTGCAACGTTTATTTATGACGACACTGAACAAACAGACCAATCATCAATTCTGGGAGTCAACGTAGGTTGTTCAGGTGTCTTTTATGTTTTCACATCTGTAGCGATATAATCTTTAAAAACAGATCTGAATAGACGGTAATAATTTACTTTTAACAATTGGACCTTTCTGGGTGTCATGGTCATAATAACAGGTAGCTTGTCGAATGGCCACAATGTGTTAAGTCGGTAGAGTGTCATTGTTTCATTTAAATGAAAATTTGTGCATCAAGGTAGTTTATTTTCCTGTAGGTTAGAAAAATATTACAATCTTCTAATCTGTAAAATATATTAATTATGTTTCATTATTTAACATAATTTTGGAAAGTATGACGAAAAATGAAAATAGCCCAAAAACATCTATATTTCGAACTTTTTTGTAGTTCTTGTTTAGGATGCTGTGGGATCGTAAGTGTTATCTCTACTTATGCGTTTCGTCCCTGGCGCACACATTTGGACTCACCAGTATGGCTTGTGTGCGCCATGCCATAGACGCAGGGGTTAGAAGTTTGAGGGAGCCGCCGGGAGTTGAACCCGGCACCTAGTCGGTGTGAAACTTGAGCGCTAACCTCTAGGCCACCGAAGCGCCGTGATTGAGCTACGCGGGGGCTATATGAAGTGCCGCCAAGTGATCCCTACACACTCCCCTGCCAGTGACGGAGTGCCGCTACAATGCTATAGAGGAAACAATGATGTTAGAAACTGAGCAAAATATTAGAAAATAACTTACTTACGTAAAAAAGACTGACAAGAACAAATATAATATTGAAATATTATATATAATATTTCAAGTTCTTGTCAGTTGTTCCAATAATCTTTTGTATGTAAGTAAGTTATTTTGTAATATTGTGCTCAGTTTCTTATATTCATTGTTTCCTCTAAAGCATCCTGAAGCAGAACTACAAAAAAGTTCGAAATATAGATGTTTTACAACTTTGATTATTGATCATTCCCAACATTGCCGAATACCCAAATAAATTTCATCAATAAAATAAACGGCAAATCAAATTATATATTCTATATATATACACACTACACATATATATATATTCTTTCGACTTTTGGCGTACAATTTTTGTTAGCTAGCAAACAATGTAGCATGTAGTGTTAGCAGGGGTTGCTGACAGGGCGCTATACCATGGAGTATACTATAAAAGCATAGTATAACAATCCTGTCCCCCCCACATTAGTGTTGTAATGTTTACAAAAAAAAGCTTTAAAATTGAATGATGAAGGCTGGAGCACTTATTTCTTCAAGAGTGATTAATGAACACAGAGGCTCCTCCAAGTTGCACTCATCGAATCTGACAATATAAAGATAAAAACCAGAAAAGAACTGATTAAAAGATGAAATACGTTCGAAATTTACTAATCATTGAATGAAAGATTCGTAAACATCATGAATTGCCCTAAAACCATCCTAAAATTTATATATTGAACAATTATCGATGAGGTGAAGTATTGTTTTCTTTGCTTCTCCACATTCACAACATGCGCTTGAAACTTAGTTCCATCTCAAAAGAATGGTACTGATATGACCATGACCTGTTCTCGAACGATTCAGAAATGTTCAAGTTTTTCTACAACGCTCAAACCAGGAATTTTTTTTTCAAGGATCAGATATGGGATCTTTATTGAACATTTTATGTGAGTTCCATTCAATCTGCCATAACTCTTTATAGCTTATATCCATGTTGAAGAACACATATTACCATAAGGTCATTTTAATCTGAGAATTCTATTTTATGGAATATATGAAGTAATTGGAAATAAATTGGCAACCAATGTGGCAACCGGTGTGGATCTCATGGTTCCAGGAATTATTCTCATCGGTGTTTTTAATTGTGCATCGATTTTTTGTGAATGTACAATATTAAACCAAACAGCGCAACAGTACTCAAGTTGAATGATTGTTTGGGCTATTACCATCATCTATTGTGGATGTAATGATTTCCGACGTTTCGATAGACATCTTCTATCTTTATCAAGGAGAAAAGTAAAAAACCTTTTGAGAATTATCAATTTTCAAAAAGTCAATATGACTTCTGTCAGCTTCAGCACCCCAAAATTATCATCTAAATGAGCCTTGTAATTAAGAGATGAATCTAATTTAACTCCTCAATACTTAGGATAGACCTTATGTTTAATAGGAGAATCATTGAAAGCTTCAACAATTTTTCTAAATTTTTCATAAGAATTCAGATGAAAACCAGATACCTCTGTTTTGTTAGGGTTAGGAAATAACCACCATTAAACAAAATAATTCCTTAAAATCCCCAGATCAGTTGATAGTATATTATCCAGAGTATGGAAGTCCGAATGATTGTAATTTAATATGATATCATTAGCATATACAAATTTCTCAGATGATGTCTTAGGTAATTCTTTGAGATATGAATTGAAAACTAATGGCGTTAGATTTGATCCTTGTGAAAGACCGTTTTTCAATGTTCTAAAACTGATAGTCTTATTGCCAACGAAAACATGAGACCTCTTATCAAAGAATATATTTTCTTACCCTTTTTCCTCACTACAGAGTAGTATAGCGTTTAAAAATTAACCCATCATTTCACATAGCGTCATATGTCAAAGATAAATTTATGAAAGCAAATCCTGTTTTCAACATTTTATTGAACCCCGATTGTATGATAGTTCTGAGGCTGATCTACACAATTTCTAATTTTCCTGGAAATCCTTGGAAATTTTGTAGAGTATTCTCAATTCCAATGATAACTGACTACTTACCTGTTCGAGTAGGAAATTATTGAAAAATTATTAATTGATCTGAACAATTTCAAGTTTTTTTATATTTTTTAGGTAACCATCCTAACTCATTCAATAGTATCACAGGATAAAGTTTCAGGATCTTTTTAAAATTATTCATTTCATCGCTCTTTGCTGAGGTCTTCTTCCACCTTGATTGAATATCAGAATTACTCCACATGTTGTGTATATTATTCAATTACAAACAACAATTGGATAATTATTTATTTACTGAACAATCTGCACTATGGAACTTGATCACTACTTGACAACAAAAGAATTCTCTTTCACTGATTGCATGTGGGCTGATATACATGTTATGTGCTTTATGTTCAAAAAGCACTGACGAAGCTCAGAAGGATTCGGTGCTCTAGTAAAACCACTTTATAATAATTGTTGCTTATCAGAGACATATAACTGTTGAAGATAACAAAAGTCCCGTCTTCCCGAATATTTTAGCTCTGTAGATTATAACGAACAATATCGTTTCAAATTTCAAATAGATTCAGTCTTCATAAGCATTCAATAGGCACACTATGAATAATGTGTAGAAAAAATGTCTTAAATAGAACTTCAAAAAGGTTCCGCTACATATATTCCTTTTATGCATAAACTATTATAGCCAACATATTAAATTATCAGTTCAAGTATTATTTTTCTAATTTAGTCAAGCAAGAATCACTGAGGATATTTGACTGGATCTTCAAGGTCACCTACTGAAAGTCATTCATATATTGCTAGAAGTGAAACTGCGGTTCATCTAATCGAAGACCTAAGAGCGAGTGAAAGAGGTCTTAGTCACTTAACCAAGCAAGCTTGTTGGTAAACATGGGAATTACTGATACACATCCTAGCGAGTAATTATTCAAACTTGGAAAGGTTGTTATTCTGGAAATAAAAGATGGTCGAAAATTAAAATGGTATCAGTGTATTTGTATGTATCACAAAAAAATTTTATTCGCCGAGTGTCATTTGATGAACTTCATCATGTTATTTCACTATATAACTTTTATCCCAATTAACCTTAAACTAACAAGGTCATAATTTTTCCTTATTCAATTAATTTTATTTCGATTTGTTGACTTTGGTAAAAGTATCATTACTATCTGTATCGCTCGCTCATAGCAAACATGTCTACTCTCCATCTCTCTCATCATTTCGCCATAGAATTCGGAATCTACTAAGAGCATTTTAACTGAGTATTAGGCATTATCAAAAATCGGTTTACTTGTTTTTCCTTATTTTTTTTTGTGTTTAACAATTGTTACATTCAGCATATTTGCGACATAGTTCGAACAGAACACTAGTCAATTTCTATTTGAATGACTCTAGTTATTATGATGAAATCTATAATCGTTTTCTCGAGAGGGATGACCAAAATCGAATCTTCCGTGACCAGAATATATCTCGAACGGAATTAGCTAGGATGATGCAATTTTTAGGGTTGGTTTGAGCAATGCATATACCCGGTTGATGTCGTTCTTGCATGATTTTGGTTCAATGGAAATTTTTCCAAGTTTGAAATTTTAATGAAAATTTCTTTTTTGACAGTACTGCTATACATGGCATTGGACTCAACATGAGGCCGAAAAGCGGTGTCACCATTGATTGTAACCAGCATGAGAAAAATCAGAAAAAAATCTGTCTAATGCGGTTTGAAAATTAGGGACATTCAGGGAAGTCCTAGAAAGGTAGCAGAATTCGGGTTACTTGTAGTTTTCATTATTTTCTCCGTTTTTTTTAGTATGGAACTCACTAGTATTGTACTATTTTACAATCCTGATTAAATGCACCAACTTTTAATGCCTTCTGCCATGGCACTCTAAACATTTTTTTAAAGGAGGGTCTTTCAATTTCGATCAATCTTGAAAATTCCAAATTCATTCATAGTCCAACAAATACTTCTAGTTCTGGAAAACTTGGGATAATTGTGTCATTATTTTTGACTACGATTCTAGAAATGTGTAATAACGGACATTTGAGCAAAACGATAGCACGCTGTTCTGTCAGTTAAATTAACTAGGAATAAACGCAAACATTAGCTCAATGAACTAAGTAATGGGATAGTTTTGCTATCCATAGCTACAAATAAAAATTAATCGCTGCGTTGTTGTGATGCGTTCTACATCGGACTTGGTTTAAATCAAAAATCTTCTTTCGATATCTGTTGAAGATGACCTGAATAAAGCATTTATGTAATTTTGAAATTTGCAAGAAAGAACGTTCCTGATATACAGGGTCTTTCACGAGGAACCTCACCCATATTTATACGGGAAACTACTGAACGTATTTTCACGAAATTCAGCCCTTATAAGTATTTCACGATGCTGATGAAATCTAAAATATTTTCAAGGCATGAGCACCTCCGGTTTTTTCGGAAATGACGTCAACTTCCGTTTTTCAAATTAGAATACCATTTTTTTATTGCAGAAATAGATTCCTTAGAAAATTTCAAGTTATTTTGATGTAACATTTATCAGTTTTGGTTGGAAAATTCTCTCTGAGCGGGAAAATTCGAAAAAAAAAATCGAAAATAGAGCTCCGCTGAAACAAGAATAACTTCGAGGTTTTTGGATGGAAAATTTTCATTTTTGGGATTTTTCAAGATGTAAGATTGATGTATCCACATTAAAAATCGAAATCGCGATACACGATACAGGGGGTGAAAAAATCGCTTTCAAAGTTAGGGATGACAAAATCGTGAAAAATCAATTTTTCAAATTAGAACCCCATTTTTTTATGGCAAATATTGAATCTACGTTAAAAAATAATATGAGTGTATGCATCACACCCTTGCCCTAAAGTGGATATTTTCTGAGTTATTCACAAAAAACTGTTTTTCGTCTTGAATTTTCAATGGTGTTCTAATTTGAAAAACAGAAGTTGAGGTGATTTCCGGAAAAACCGGAGGAGGTGCTCATGCCTCGAAAATATTGTAGATTTCATCAGCATCGTGAAATACTTATAAGTGCTGAATTTCATGAAAATACGTTCAGTAGTTTCCCGTATAAATATGGGTGAGGTTCCTCGTGAAAGACCCTGTAGAAGATAACATACACAGCATGCGGTTGAAAAATTCCAGTTATATAAAATTTTTAAATTATAGAGAAGGATATAAGCAGCCTATTCGATTTTTTGGCTTGTATATTGTCATTTCTATAGATTCACCTTTTCATGTGAAAGCTCGAATTATAACTTATCTTTCTAATGAATCATGGATCTGGTCCATTCATCCAGTATCTATTGCCTCTTCTTATCAATAATGACATAGAATTGTACTTCTAAAAGGTGTACTTTCCTATCATTATCATTTGTCAAATGCTTTCAACCACCATGGAATAAATGAAACAGTGATAAATACCTCAAACTGTTTCCGAAGGTTAGATTGAAAAATTGCAGTAGTATTGAATTCATCATCAAAATTTGGGCCAAAAAGAAATCGTATCTAGAAAAGGTAGAGCCCGATTGGTGTACATTCTTAACGCTTTTCACTTAAAGTAAATACTATGTTTCTGTTATCATCATCTTGAAAAATTGAATTCGAAATATCTTTTTTTAAATAATTTGAAATCGTTTGCTCAGGACTTTTTGGCGATTTTCAATATATTCATTATAATAATTATGTATAATAATAATGTTTTATCTTATGAGCTTTTTGAAGTTCAGTTAATGTTCTTATACACTAACAGTGTACACCGTGAAAACCATTTTTGAGCATACAAATAAGGCATTAAAATGAAACGGAACATTCACAGATATATTATATTTAACTTTTGTCCATCTTAACTCCCTTTAAGATTACCGACTAACCGCCATTTCAATACTGATTTATCGATAGACATACTTTCTTATCTTCAGTAAATTATATTCTGCCCCTTACCAGATACCCATAGTTGTTGTGTTCTTGTCATCTCACTAGTAAGTCTCTAATTTTTAATGCACGAATTGTGGAAATATCCGTCGACTTATTAGGTACTTCCGTATTTGCCACAATTTTTGCGGTTATCCTAGGAAGTTCTTTGTTCGATCTTAAACCATTAGTTGCCAATTAGTAACGGCGTAATCAGAAAGTCGAGAAGTCAGTTGAATTTGTGTCAAGCTCATTACCGTTCAAACAATGATTGCAACTAAACCGTGCTATGTCAATCTGTGTAATGTTTTGGAGTCTGAATATGTAAGTAAATATTTGAGTTACTTATTTTCAAACCTAGATTTATACTGATACGGTAATTTCGATTATGGTACCGAAAATATAATCTAATATATAGATTTTTGTGTGAGCGAAAATAGTGAATCTTCAGTAACACAAGGTAAATGCATAGTTTTCAGTTTTGGTAATATTCTCAACAATGGCTTTATGTAAATCCAAATATATTCCTGAAAAAATTTAGGAAAGCACTAACGTGAAGAGGTTTTGCACTCATGTTGTAGAGTATGTTCCTGTGCTCTGGAATAGAGTGATACTGATATAACCGTCACGATGAATGAACAAACCAATACCTTCAGTTTTGTTCGAAGCCCAAATTCCATTCTCTTAGAAAACCGATCAAAAGTAGGTATATCAACTTCTTTGAAAACCATTTAGCATCAAGGATTTTTAATTAAGATCCAAAATTAAAAAAGAAATTAGATCTGCGTATAAAAAATACTTGAAGATTGTAGAAGTAGAACCCTGAAAAGTTTTGGAATTTTGTCAATAACATAAAAGATATAGGATACCAGGTGAGATGGAGTATGGGGGTGAAATCTCAACAGACGGTTCAGAAATATTGAATGCGTTTGCCAATCACTTCTCTGGAAATTATACAAAAAAAGAATCAAGTGGTCTGAATAATGTTTGCAATGCCAATCGCGGTGAGTTTTTCCATATAAGTCAAATGACTGTGGAAGATATTAAAGATGCTATACAAAATTTGAAACCAAAAAAGAGTATGGGTCCTGATAATTTACCGGCTTGTGTAATCAAACAGTGCGCAGATATTTTGGTGAAACCACTTTTTATATTATTTAATTTATCTTTAAAAACATCTAGTTTTCCTACACGTCTTAAACAGCCTTTATATACCCAGTATATAAAACAGAGAAAAAGAAAAATGTGAAAAAAAGTGAATTACCGACCCATTTCTATCATTCCAAATATTGCGATAGTGTTTGAATCGGTCTTATATAAATATATTATGTTTCACGTAAAGAACTAAATCCCAATTCAACAGCATGATTTCACCGCTGATGGTCTATATCATCAAACTCGATTGAGTTTGTTGCATTCCTTGAATGCCTTTGCTTATCATTCTCAAGTAGATGTGCTTTATCTGGATGCAGTTAAAGCCTTCGATAGGGTACCCCATGATATTATATTGTGTATGCTTCTGCATAAACACAACTTTTCACCACATTTGGTTTCTTTTTTTGGTTCTTACTTGGGTGGGAGAACTCAGTGTGTGAGGATAAATCAATTTTTTTCTAAAAACTTCGAAGCCACATCAGGGGTACAACAGGGTTCAAACCTTGGGCCCTTGTTATTCCTTCTTTATATCAATGATATTGTTGATGTTGTGGCTTTCTCTAAGATGAGTCCTCATACTGATGATGTGAAGATATATAAAATTATTAGAAGTCCTCATGATGCGGTCTGATTTTGATGAGAATGTGACCTGGGCTAAAAGAAATAAATTGACATTCAATAGTTCCAAATGTTATCTTGCAACATTTTCTAGAAAAAAGGTGGATCTTTTCTATAATTATGCTGTGGACGGTGATCCTTTGAGTTGACTCGAGAAAATCAAAGATTTAGGTGTACTATTTGGTAGATCTTTAACCCTTAATGATCATATTAATGAAGTAGTTGAAAATTCTTATAAGATGCTTGGGTTCATTTGGAGAAAAACTAGAGAATTCACAAACTTTAAAACATTAAAAATCCTATTTGATTCATATGTTATATCTCGACTTGAGTATTGTTCGGTTGTTTGGAATCCTAATTACTTGTGTCAGCAAAGAAAGATTGAAGGTGTAATCAAGAAATTTCTTAATAATGTTAACTTTATATTACGTAATAATAAAAATAGTTTTAATAATAATTTAAAAAATTATAATTTGATAACACTAGATAATAGAAGATTTATTGCTGAAATCGGCTGAAATAGTATACTTACATAAAACTATTCCAAATGAAAATACTGACAGTGCTACACTTGATAAATTACTTTTCACAGTACCAAAGATTAATGTGAGATCTCATTCTACATTCTATTTCCCTTGCCCTAGAACAAATTATATGAAATTTTCTCCAATACATTCCATGTGTGATAAGTACAATAGAGTTCATGATGTATGTGTTTTGTTTTCGCACTCAACATCTCAAACAAAGCGAAAATTGTATGAATACTTTTATGATTCAATAATTACAACTTAAAAGTCTTAACTGATTAGTAGTTTTTTTTTTATTCTTTTGTTCAAGATTTCAATTTTGTATTGTAATGGTTAAAATTAAATCGGATTGATAATTATTACTGTACAATTGTTATAAGTAATAGACGACTCAAGAATTGGAAACTAGAATACTCTTGTATTGTGGAATCTGTATGAGTTGTATCAATAAATAAATGAATAAATACGATTTTTGAGAGGATGTTATGTACAGCCTTGAGTCAAGTATTAACCACTGAAGATATTAGCTCCGATATTCAAGATCTATTGAATGCTATCCGTAATGCTAGAATTGAAATTTGGTTCTGTCTGGTATCGAATCTAGGACATCTGGGTGGGAAACAAGATCGATAGCCACTACGCTATATAAAAGTAGTTTTTAACTATGGGACTTAATGATACCTATTTTAACGAGTAATAATTCAATCTTTGTAAGATTTTATCACCGATTAGTTCGTCCAGAATAAATATGATATTAATGTACTCATATGAATTAACTATTCCACAAAACAATTTATTCAGGAAGTATGATTGGAAAAAATTTCTCATTACCCCGAAGCTACTGAGCCAATTCGACCGCATTACGATCTCATTCATGAAATTCATTCCTCAAAACTACTCGAAAATTTCAACTCTAGCTTTTTCGTTCGGGCGTAATCGTGCCTAAGGACGGTCGGACGGAAGCGAATTTGAATACGGACTCTTCATCAGTGAGTTCGAATAAAACGATTGATACCACTTCCACCCAAATATTCTACAATTACAGACATTTGGGCAAATCTTTAATCACAGTTCGAAGAACAAGAGCGCCAAAAAGTGAAATGTGTTTAATTAAAATGGCTTTCCGAGGGACCAATAGAAATTAATACAAAGGTATACTAACATTGAATAAATCTTGAGAGACTCCACTGCAGTGCTTCTTAGATTTCAAAACACAAAGACAGCGAACTGTGTAGGTAGTTGAATTAATATCAATCTCTTTTAAATGTAAATGTAGAGTTTGATAATAAAACAAAGAAGATTGTCTGAGGTATGATTGTTTTTTAACCCGCAAGTTCAATGGCGCTTATAAAAACGAACTTGTTATCGATTTTCGTGGATAAGTGCAAAAAAACTGAGAACCCTATTGTAGATCGAGCATGCCATGAGTCATTACGTTGAACGGATAGAGGACGGCGTTCAATAAAATTATTTCCATATGAGTAATCTAGACAAGTGTTCCTGAAATGCCGCCACTGATTTTGCTCATTTCTTGTCTATATAGAACGTAGAGATAAAGAAAATCTTCAGTTAAATTTGCTACTACTGGTGTTGTTTCTTTTTAGTTCTTTGATGAGGGAAGATGTTTGTGAATTTATTTGTATTCGAGGGTTTTCTTGCTTATGATGCCGGTGGTGGTGTTGGTGAATCAATTAGGGGTGAGTGGAATAATTACACTTAAATATTCTGAACTCAAATTAAATATACAGGGTGTTTCGTCATAAATTGGACAATCATATGCATCGATTTTCAATATCGAATATCTATCTATTGGACATTTTGAAGAACTGGAGTTTTTGAAATATGAAAATTGGGATTATAATAATCTTAAATCTCTGAAAATATATTTTATATATGAGCATTTCCTATAGTAGCGATTGTGATATAATATTTATTAATTTTTCTTTCCGATATGATCTGATAATCAATTCAGCATAACGTTGCAGACATTGTAGTGTTTTTGGGATATATTGAAAAAACCCGAAGAGAACTGAAGATGTGCATTATCTGTTTTATGTTCGTAATCCAAATTCTCCATATCTTAAGCATAAACTTCTTCAACATTTTTAAAGATGAAATATGTGGAAAAATTGAGCATTTACTGCATTCTAAGAAATATATTTAAGAAATGATGTTCTTGATATCATGCAAAAAATTCCACATATTTGGCTCACATTTCTTATTATAACCCTATTTTTGACGCTTTTGTTCACCTGAACCGAGAATATACAGGGTGTTCCTAAATTGAACGTACAAACGAAAAGGGGAGATTCCCTAGGTGATTTAAAAAAAAAAAAGTCCCATAAACATGGGACCGCAAACGTTTCGTTTTCGAGATACAGATTGTTGAAGTTTTTTTTTCTCATAGTATCTACACTTCACAAGATATTCAACTGAAATTTGGCATAGATATTACATTTGAGACTTCTCACCACGTGACATGGCAATTTCGATAGAAGATCTACAGGGTGATATCTATTCTGGAACACTGCCACCTGTCTTCTGCAGAACTTTTTTTTGGTGAACAACTGTTAATTTAAAAAAATGTGAAAAGAAGCTTTGTTCTTATACTAAACTTTTCGGTCTCTTGTAGTTATGTCGTATCTACCAACGATTTCGAGAAAAAAAATTTGAACGTTTCTCTCGAGATTCTCGTAACTATGATAGGTAGGTCAGTTTGTAATCTGTGGTGAATAAATTCAGTGCCAGTTTTTACACATCAAATCATTGAAAGTTTGTTTTTTTAATAAGTGAAGGTGGTTGCATTTAATGTTGATAGAAACAGTTGAGTACTATAATAGCGCAATTCAAATTACTAATCATTATGGCTATTTATTTTCTTGAATATAGTTAGACTACTATTTTCATTACGATCTTTATGACTGTCACAACAATAATTTGATCAGATGGATACACTTTGGTGAATTTTAGAACCTCTACATTTTATTTCAATCAAAACAAGATATTATTTGTCAAACATTTCCTGACGAAAATTGTAAACACAAATGAAAAACAACCAAGTGCAATTAAACAAAGAATCACTTTGCTGTTCGGGTTCTGCTATTACGCATCTCTGATAATTTTCTGACTGTCCAAGAATTCCGAAATGACTGATATGCATTTTATGTATGGTCTTGCAAATAGAAATGCTAGAGAAGCTAGGAGTCTTTATATGGAACGCTATCCCAATAGCGCCAATATCATCAAATCATTGAATATTCTCTGATATTCATAGGCGTCTTTCAGAATCTGGATCTTTTTCCATGAAAAGAATTTATGCTGGGAGATCACGCAGTGTGAGAACACCACAACTCGAAGAGGCAGATATAAACGAAATAGAACATCATCCAAGAACCAGTACAAGAAAAATTAGTTTACTTTTGAATGCACGTCATCAAGTTGTTTGGCGGATCTTGCGGGATACTCTGCTATATCATTATCACATTCAGAGGGTGCAAGCTCTTATGCCTCGAGATTTTCATCCGAGGGTTAGTTTTTGTCAGTGGTAGGTACCTCAGTAGACTATTGATGAATCCTTATTTTGATTGCCAAATTCTATTTACTGATGAAGCCTGCTTCTCAAGGACTTCAATTATCAATTTTCATAATGAACACGTATGGGTTGAGGAGAATCCGCATGGATATGTAGAAATCCATTTTCAAGTGCAATTTTCACTAAATGTGTGGGGTGATAATATTGGTGATGATTTGATTGGTCCTTTCTTCTTGCCAGGTCGACTAACAGGTCAATCATAAAGACATTTTTTAGAAAACGATTTGCCTTTGTTATTGAAGATATACCTCTTATGCTACGATGAGAAATGTGGTTGATGCATGACGGTGCTCCTGCTCATTTTTCAGTTTTGGCAAGGGAGTATTTGGACGAAAATTATGAAAACAGGTGGATTGGACAGGTGGGTCCTCAGTCATGGCCCGCTAGATCCCAAGACTCAAATAGTTTAGATTTATTTTTATGGGGTCACCTGAAATCTCTAGTATACTCGACACCCGTGAACACCGTAGAAGAACTGAGAAATCGTATAATAGGCGCATTTAATACAGTTAGGAATATTCCGGGAGTGTTTGAAAAAGGTCGAACGTCTATGAGACGAAGATCAGAAGCTTGTATAACAGTTGGGAGAGGACATTTTCAACATTTGCTGTAGTTCAGTTCTTTGCAGTTACTTAGTTTTACGTACTACATAAATCCAGAAAATCTCAAATAACTCAGAAATTATTGAATTTAGGAGCATAATCATGTGAGAAAACTATCATTATTTTTTACCGCAGAATCCAACACAATTATAAAAAAATAGGGTTCTAATTTGAAAAACAGAAGTTATGGCCAATTTAATATCACAATTTTCAACACAAAATTTGAAACACCCTGTAATGATATTTTTGAAATCCAAAAGATGCATGACCTTTTCACATCCTTCCTCTTCGATGTTGTAAAAACAGTTTACGCTCAGGATATTTGAAATAAGAATATTACTGACTGAACATATTTGACTTTTTTTTCAGTTTTTTTTAGATATTTTGAAAACTATTCGATTTAATACAATGATTTTAACAGAAATGTATTCACTATTGAATACTCGATAACACCAGGAATGGAAAACTTGAAAAAAGTTTTTTTCGTCGAATTTATTTTCACTCCCTGTATAACCGGAAGTTTTTGTGGTTCGAAAATATTTTAGCTCTGTAGAGAACTTCGAACAATATCATAATCCCAATTTTCAGATTTCAAATATGTCTAGTTCTCCAGAAACGTCTAATAGGCACTCGAACTTGAGACACCCTGTATAATATTATTTATCAGGAAGAGTAAATTTTCTCAATTGTTCCACCAACTCAAAGGAATTTTTCACGTGTTTTTCATCGAATTGGTGGCACAATTGTGAAACTTAAATCTTTCTGGCAAATATGTATTAGAAAAATTGGTTTTATTTCTACCCTAGACCTATTACCTGTCAAACATAAGCAAATATCAAAATATAATCACTCTAATGTATATGGTAACATAATCAGTGAAGTTTATCTATCGGTAAACAGGGTTTTCTTTTCTCATTGTACGAGAAATTCACACGTGCAAACACTTGCCCTTTGAAATACCGTATATATTTAAATCCAAATGACACAAGAGCCATATGATTTACTTTTAGAGACAGAAGGGGCGTGACAGGAGATAGTAGATTTCCTGTAGTTTCATTTTCTTCAGTCGCCCCAAAGTTTCAATGAGACAAGATTCGACACGGAACGTAAATGGCATGGTTCATGTGGTACTATTTTGGCAATTTCTTTATATCTTCTTTACAGACGAACAGAAAGTTTCGAAAAAAATTAGTTTATTCAAAGGGAATTCCAGTATATATCTTGATATACAACTAATAGGTTACATCCGAAATGAAGGTTTTCGAAGATTTTTTTCTTCTCAGAGATTTAAAAAATTGTTAGTATTAGTGTTCATAATTTTTGTCATATGCATCTCATTAACTCAAAAATCATAAAGTTTTTTCGAAGTTATGGCATATTGCTGAAATTGTTATTGAATTAGTTATATGACTATGGATATTTATGAGCTTCCAAAGACAAAGGTTTAGTCATAATGTCTGCAACATTTTCTTTACTTGCAATCCATTGAACTATAACCTTCTTCTCTTCGACACATTGTTTGATAAAATCACCATGTGTCTCAGCCATATGTCTTCTAGCTCCGGTCTTTTCCCTTTGGAATAGACTTTCATTTATATCAATCAAGTTGTCGTCGAACATTTTCAGTTTGTGACTACCATCCTTCTTTTGTGCAATCACCTGCGGACTTATTGTCGCACCAGACTGTTATGGGAAATAGAGTTTTTCCCATCACAAATCTGAGAGCTTTGTCCAGAGATATAAGTTCTTGGCATGCATCACTCATGGCTAAATATTCAGCTTGACAAGTAGATAGTGTAACATAAGAGTGTTTGTGACTTCTCCATGATATTATATCACCAAACAATTTTATCACGTATCCACTAGTTGAAGTTGAATCACCATGATCTCTGAAGCTTGCATCGGTAAATGCTTCCAGATTTTCTTTTCAGTAGTATACTTCAACCCTGAATTAATAGTTCCTCTTAGGTATCTGAAAATTCTTTTCACATTTTTCCAATCAGCTTCAGTTGGTTCTAATTGTTTTCTGGCCAAATAGTTCACGGCAAATGCTATATCTGGTCGTGTTCCATTTTACAAATACATCAAGCTCCCTATTGCTTCTCTATATGGGACTTTGACAGTTTGTTGATTATTTAATATTTCTAGAGTGTTTTTCTTATTTTTATTTTCAACTTGTCTTGTCACCATAGGAGTTCCTTGTGGGTTACATTATCTCATATTGAATTTTTCCAGAATGTTCCACGTATAAGTTGATTGGTTCAATATTGTGCACCTCTCAATTTTATTCCTCATGATGCCAATTCCAAGAAAACTTCTAGGTTCTCCAAGATCCTTCATCTCAAAGGCTTTGCCTAAGTGAATTTTGATCTCTTGAAGTTTTTCTTGATCATTGCTAGCTACTAGTATGTCATCTACATATATTACTAGTATAGCCATTTTGCCGTTCTTTCTCCAGGTGTATAAGCATGGTTCATTTAGGTCATTTTCTAAGCCTAGCTTTCTTATTTCTTCTGTGAAACTTTGATTCCATCTCTTCGGACTAATTTTCAAGCCATATAATGCCTTCTCTAATTTGCATACTTTGGACTTTTTAATTTCAGGATCTAACTTTAAGCCATACGGAATTTCCATATAAATTTCCTCATCTAGTTTTCCATTAAGAAAAGCTGTCTTAACATCTAATTGGCATGAATATAAGTCGAACTTGTTGATAATTGCAAACACAGCTCTTATGACAGGAAGTCTAGATACTGGAGCATATGTTTCTTTCAAGTCATAGCTGTTTCTATCCTTGAAACCTCTAATAACAAGTCGTGCCTTATACCGGGTTAGACCTTCAACTTCAGGTTTTCTTTTAAATACCCACTTCGAATCTATTATGTTTGGTCTTTTTGCTTCAAATGAAATATTTTGTCTATCTACTAATTTCCACACTTTATTTAGCAACATTGAGTCAATTTCTTCTTGAACTGCCTTTTGCCAAAAAGAACTCTCTTTTGAGTTCATAGCTTCTTCATATGTGATTGGTTCCCTGTTTATTGTGGCCAAGAAGCATTTACACAATTCATCTTCATTATCAGCTGAGATGTTATCTAAAACATATTTGTATTTAGTGTAGCTAGTATCTTCGATATATCGAAGTTTTATATCATTTTCGAACTTCTTATTTCTACTTCTAGTGTGAGGTATTTCCATATTTTTATTTTGTTTAGGAACTTCTGAATGTTTAGATTCTTTTCTTGGTCTTCCTCTCTTCTTAATTTCAATAACTTGGTCTTTTTATTTTCGTCTAAACTTCCTCCAAGGTTTTTCAGCCAATCCCAATCTGCTTTTTCTTGCACAAAAGTGCTAGAATGGTCCTTTCGGCAAACATCTTTGTAGACAAGTTTTCATTGAACCTTACGTTTCTCGACTCAAAGTATTTCTTTGAGCTGGGATGCCACATAAGATATCCTGTTGGGGTATACCCCACAAGGATTGTCTTTAGTGCACGTTCTCCAAACTTCAGATTGGGTTTGGGGATTTTTATATAAGCTATGCATCCAAACCTTCTGATTTGATCGAAATGACATCTGGCATTTGATGCAAATCTTGTTAAAGGTGTTTCAAAATCAATTGATTTATGAGGTGTTCTGTTGTACGCATGTACTGCAGCATCAACAGCTAACTCCCCACATAGTCTTAGGTAGACCAGAATCGAACATATATGCTCTCACTTTTCTCTGTATTGTTGAATTAAACCTTTCAGCTACTCCATTGTGTTCAGGTGTGTAAGGTGGTGTGAAATCAGTTTCTATATTTTCATTTTTCAATACTTCTAGGAATTTTTTACCAGTAAATTCAGTTCCCTGATCAGATCTGATATAGCAGACCTTTTCATTTCGACCTAACAGATTTCGAGTGGATATAAGGAATTTTTCTAGAGCTCCTCCTGATTCATCTTTAGTTCTCAAACAGTATGCTCTAGCCATTCTCGAGTAATCATCAATGTAAACATTAATGAACCTCTTCTGTCCTGGGTGAGATGTTGGGTTGATTGGACCCATGATGTCTGTGTGTATGACTTGAAGTGCTCTTTCAGCTCGTTTTCGAGTTTCTCTGAAAGGCAACTTTTGCATCTTTGACATAATACAGACTTTCGCAATCTGAAATGGAATCGTCAAAAACGACTTTTTCCAACTTCTTATGAAGCTTTTGCAGCTTCTTCAAATAGTTCACAGAAGCATGACCTAATCTTACATGCCATAACATTGCTTCATTAATCCTGTCGGATTGATGAATATTGCATTCTGAAGGATGGTCAATCAAAAATTCTTCTAAGTTTTCTACTGATTCTAGATTGTCTACATTTACGATATTTCTTTTCATCAAACTACAATCCCAATTTTTAATTTCTTCCCAGGTTCTTCTTTTTCGGTCAATTTTTCAATTGTCGATTTTAGAACCTTTCCATGAAGCCAGATTTGAGAATTTCTTCTCCATCTAAGATAGAAGTTAGAACTTCTTCATCAAGAGCAGAGATATTTTCAGTTGTGTTTTTGCATGAAGTAGACATTATATCGGTTTTAACAGACTTTGCAGCAAGAGTAGAAGTGAGATTTCCTCCTCCTCCCAATCGCAGAAAGGGTATCCCCTTCATTTGGTTCTACCTGCTTTTCTCGTATCTCTTTAACTTTAAAGAGATTCTGCGATTGTTCGAAATTTCATTCTTGTTGAACATTTTTGCTCTGCAACAATAATGCTCATATTCTACTTCATTATTTGGATGCAATTGTTTTTGCTTTTTGACTTTGAAATTGATGATCCAATTTGGTTTTTCATAACTTCCTTCCAGAATTATATTCTGAGAATTTGATTCATAAACCTTCAAAGTCTTATCGTCCAAATAAATTTTAAGTCCAGAATCTGCTAACTTACGTAAAGAAAACAAATTCTCAGACACATCTTTAGAAGCAAATACATTTAACAACTTCAAACTCTTTCTCTTGATTGGATCTGTATATAATATAAGATCACCTTTGCCATCTATTTCAATGTCAGCAAAATGATTTTTATTTGCACTCTTAATTGTTTTGTTATCTAACTTTACAAAGTTATTTAATAACAACTGATCATTTACTATATGATCAGTGGCACCTGAATCGGCAACAAAACTAATAAAATCATTTGCAAGACACTCACCTGAGGTTTTCTGAGTATCTATGGTTTTACCAACTTTTGCCTTGTTCCACTCCTTTTTGATGAATCTGCAGACTCTGTTATCACTCATTCTCTTTTTAGAAGCATCTTTGGTTTTGAATTTTTAATTTTTATCCCTGTTGGTCTTTGGCTTTTTGTAGCATGAATGCAGTTTTCAACTTTATGGCCAGTGATAGCCTTACAGTGAAACAGTACCACATATTTTTGCGTCGATAAAAGCATTCATGCGACTTATGCCCTTCTTTATTGCACCTAAAACATTTAGATCTAGGTGTTAGACCAACTCTCTGGATCTTGGCTCCACCTCCTTATCCTCAAATTTTTTCTCAGCCTCCAGCTGAGAAATAAATGATTTTATTTCCTCTAAAGTCATTTCTTTGGAGGTGGTTTGTCTTTTTATCAGATCAGCATTTCTTAATTCAGGAATAACAAAAGATACTGCCTGATAAAAAGCGGACCTCTTCTCTTGAGTGGTCAATTCAATGACATCCTCACATGTTTCGTATTCTCTCACAATGGAGTCGAATCTCTCGCAAAAAATCATTTACGGACTCCTTCTTCTCCATTCTGATAGAATAGAGTCGTGATCTCACCGAAGTATGAGTGACATTACTCTCACACTTCCTCGAGTTCCTCAAAATTTTGAGGATCTCTACAGGTTCTCTTATGGAGAGAATTTTCTTATGATAATTCTCATCCAACCTGTTGATGATGATGTCACGAACCCAATTTTCCTCCTCGGTGTGCTTTCTTGAGTAGGAGAAGCACTGCTGTTGGGTTCAATGACATCTAGGATGTCATTACTCATCAATTCCGACTTCAGATAATCCATCCAGATGTCGAAATTGGTCTCCTTCGTCAGTTTGTAGTCCCTTCTTATGTTGATTTTGGTAGTTAGCAATTCCTGCTGCACTACCTTCTTCAAGGTTTCTACAACTGGTGGAGAGCTCGAGTTTTCTTCGGTGCCCAATTCCAGAGATCTCACTCTTTTACTCTCTGTGGTTTGAGTAACAGAGTCAGGATTTTCTTTCCGCTTCAGCCGAGAAGAGCTAACAGATCCACGATTCTTTTCAATAAGGATCTTAAGGCGGGTTCTCTCAGCCTCCAGGTTGTCCTTAGAAATTTGTGCCAACGTCTGGACCATCGTTTTGGCACCATTTAGGACTTCTTTATGCTTTTGTAGCATCTTGCAGTTCCTTTACAACTGCTTCCTGCCTAGATTGCCAAGTCACATGCTAACTGGACATTTTCTAATACTCTTATGTAAGAGTTTGCTGTAAAATATAATCTATTTTATACCTGGAATTTCATCTCATCAAAATTTACTTTTAACAAGGCCTTCTTCTAAATCACATCTAATTACATCTTCAAAGTGAATTCATCTCATGTATTTCATCAATTCACTATTTTAAAATTTCATCATCTAACTTCTAATATTCTACAGCATTCCTTCTATGTTTGATGGCTTGAGGAAGGACCACTCAATTCAATCATTTCCTATTAGTAATGGAAACGTCTTACCTTGAGACATCGATTGAAATGAGTTTCTTTCGAAACTATCTTGCGATTCTTCCCAGATTGGTGCCCTCGATTCATTGGAATCCTCAGAGGAGTAGTCATAATTCACCAATCCTGCCATCTATTTCGGGTTTTTGAAACAAAAATATTTATATCATGTTTTTAACAAAATTCATGCAATATACGCAATTTGTTAATTTTCTATATCATCAAATACCAGGTATAAGATATAAAAATTTGTTTCGTGCTTCTGAGTTGCCTCGGACGAACGTCGATCTTTGGCAACTCGAAACTGAACTTCGAGTCAATAAGAAGCACCACCTCGCAGATGCGTACCTTTGTTCAACTTATGGTATCACGCACGGCAATGATTACCTTTTGAAATAGGTTTGGCCAATAACGCATGTGCGGGATGCAGACCTATTTTCTACGATGTCCCTAGCTTACAGAAAAACAATGTCGCACGGCAAACATTATGTTTCCGAAGCCCCGAAATTTTTCTTCTTTCACTGAACTTATGAATTCATTTAAGTTAGTGTAAAAGAAGAGTTTCAAATTTGAAATTTGAAACACATGGATAAACTTAATTGTTTTCCATGGTCATTTTCTTTCTAAATATGCCTCTTAGATGAAAGAAAAAATTTCTGACAATATAACTTACGAAATTATTTGTCAAATCAAATATGAATCGGCCACATTCAAATTCATATTTGTAAACTTCAAGGGTGAAATACATTTCTTCGAAACTATTTCTTAAATTAAATATGAATCGACCACATTCAAATTCATATTTGTAAACTTCTAGGTGAAATACATTTCTTCGAAACTATTCCTTAAATTAAATATGAATCGACCACATTCAAATTCATATTTATTAACTTCAAGGGTGGAATACATTTCTTCGAAACTATTTCTTAAATTAAATATTAATCGACCACATTCAAATTCATATTTGTAAACTTCTAGGGTGAAATACATTTCTTCGAAACTATTCCTTAAATTAAATATGAATCGAACTATCGAATTTTATGTTCTTTCATTCAAGAAGAATGAACATCTCAAGTGAACATAATTCATAAAATTATTTCTTAGTTGAAATAATTTATTGAACTTCAAAATATCACACATTCTCAATTAAAATAATTGAAAATCTCAAGTGATGCTCTCTAAATACTGTGTATATTTCCGTCTAGTCATCTAGACCCAATATTTCTGCAAGAAATGTAGAAGAATTATCAATATCAATAATTGAATAATTCAGCTACGCATTGCATTCAGAGTATCATCTAAAGTCGAAGTGCAAGCTTACCTCTAATATTTGTCACTTCGTTTTTTTTTCCTTCTGCTCACAAGTCAAAAACAAACACTCACAAATTCGCCTTTTTCAAATTATTATTTTTTATTTTGCGCTGTGAAGGAAACGTGCTGTTTTCATAACCTGATGGAATATGTTTTAACTTGGAGTTAGGAAATCACAGATAACACAGTATTCAAGAACAATTCTTTATTTCAGTTATTACAACCAAACGTCTTAGATGAATATGTTCGAGACTCTTAATCAGCTTAAGTACTTAGAAACCATGGCGCCGCCACACCCTTAAAAGCAGGGATGCGCATTAGAGGGTGACGTGGTCTCATAGGTCAGCTCATGTATTGTTGGTTGTCTAGTTTAGGCGAAGGATATTTCAACACTATGCCATAATCTGCTTAACTGGAGCGGGATGCCGCCCGTGAATCATTGCAACATTGCACTTCTTATGATGCATATAAACGCATCGTTACAACTTTTCGAATAAGGACTGGGGCTTTTCATGGATTGTCCCGAATCTGCTTGTTGTATTGGGTTCAAGTTGATTTCATGTTATTTGTTCAGCTCTTTCCAATAACTTTTTGGGAGAACCATTACTGAAATGAACTCAAATATAACAGTATTGAAATGATTGTCGGTGACTTGAACATTGATATTTTGGATGACAACGATAGATTGACAAGTCTTTATATGAATGTGACGGGATCATGTGGATTTATTCCATATATAAATAGGCCTACAAGAGAACAGAAACATCTAAAACCTTACTTGATCACATTTTGGTTAGAGAACAAAAAAATACTAAAAAGATTCTCAAACTCAGTCCTTTCGTTTTTGAGTTTTCAATGTCAGATCATTTTCCAGTGGGCTTAGAAATAGTTTTTGATGGGAAAATGGGTAATAAAATTAAAATAAATGAAATTAAATTTCAAATATTGACGACGAAAAATTATTGTGCTTGCTAAAGAGAGAAACATGGCTGAGTTTATATGAGAAAGAGGATATTGAGGAGTGTTATCGAATTTTCAAATATATTTAGATAAAACATATGAGCTCTTGTATAAAAATAATACGTTTAAATAGCAAAAATAAAATACTCAAACCATGGATTACACCAGGATTAATAAAAAGTATTCGTAAGAGGGACAGAATGAAACTTGATTTAAATAAAAATTACTCACAGGAAATGAAACTACGATATATAAATTATAGAAACTTCCTCGACAAACTTCTTAAACAAACTAAAAATAATTATTACGCCGACAAAATTCTAACAGCAAAAAATGATTCGAAAAAGATATGGAAAATAATGAATAAAGCGGCCAATGTAACGAAATCAAAAAACAAAATTAAGGGTATAATAGGTGAAAACAACGATATTTTAACCCATTCAACTGACATTGCCGATTCTTTCAATAACTACTTCTCCACTATAGGAGAAAGAATGCGGAAAAAGGTCAAGAGAACAAATAAAACATACAAAGCTAACGTAACTAATCCGAATACGCTTTTTCTAACACCAGTACGCTCACAAGAAATTATTGAATTAATTGTTACTGTAAAAAACGATTCCTCGCCGGGAGCTGATGGAATTGACGTAAAACTTATAAAAAAGATCCATACATGCATAATATACCCCCTCAATTATATTATTAACCTGACATTTGAGAAAAGCCTAGTTCCCTTGGAATGGAAAACTGCAAGTATTATACCTGTACACAAATCCAGTGATAAATCATTACTACAAAATTATAGGCTTATTGCACTTATTAATAACTTTGCCAAATAATTCGAGCAATGCTTGAAAAGTCGTGTTATGAAGTTCTTAGAAAATAGTAATATTTTCTATAAAAATCAATATGGGTTTAGATCAAATTTAAGCACGGAAGATGCCATATATAATTTAACGAATGAAATAAACGTTTCGTTGAACGCAAATAAGAACTTATCAGTTTTTGTCGATTTAGCTAAGGCATTCGATACGACCCCTCATGACAGATTACTGGAGAAGATGGAATCTGTGGGAATATGGGGAGGTGTAAATTTACTTTTTCAGAATTACTTATTCAACAGGATACAACGAGTAAAAATCGAAAATACTTATAGCCAGGTCAGAAATACCACTATAGGTATTCCACAGGGCACTGTCCTGGGGCCTAGACTGTTTCTAATCTACATAAACGATATTGGTTCAGTTCTGAAAAACGCTAAGGTAATTGCTTACGCGGATGACACGGTTCTGTCGTTCTCTGGGTCCACTTGGTCTGAGGTACTTGAGCAGGCTGAACTGGGTATGAAAGATTTATATGGCTCCATTTCGTCTGGGTGTCCATAATAAACGAATTTAGCATCTGATTCACGACACAGACATGGATTCGTTCATTTCTAGTGTGAGTCAAGTTACACACAGTGTCACTCCTTCTACATATCTTTTGTAATTTAACTAAGTAACAAAGTGTTATTTGAGTGTATTTTTCTTTATATTATTGTGTGAATTTATTTATGATGAATAAATTTGAATTTGAATTTTAATTACTACTGAATGTTTTTGAGATGTTAGCTCCATATTTTGATCGTGTTTCATTAATTAAGTTAAAATAGCGAGGTATTAAGTTTTTCAATGTCCTTTATCTTCTTTTTTAATCTCCAACATTTCATGGAACAATCTTTTTTAATATTACTTTGTTGATCTAGTATGCGTACATCTTCAAAAAAAGTTGAGCTCTCTCAGGAAATGTTTTGCCAGAACGGTATTGATATCTTCTATTCTACAGTTTTGGGTTCTGTTAACACGCGTATGCACTGATTTTCTGATTCTTAAATACTTCTCTGTTTGGTAAATGTAGAACTTACTGCAATATTTTCAAGGGATCCTATGAATTGCATTGAATTTCAATTATAAGAATGTCGTTGATCTCGCATCAGTGTAAAATTGTTTTCTTATTGTCGTGCAGGGTTTGTGAGCTATGCTAACATTTTCAGTACTTTTATAGAATACTAGTTGTAAAATAATCTGAATCTCCTTCTGCAATCCGCGCATCCAAATTCTCGAAACCTACGTTATGAATAGATTTTTCGCCATTTGCAATTTGGAAACTCATAGCCCAAGCGTCTGCTGGATTTGTCGGACCAGTGATTCCTACCGTGAATCTGCATTTTTGCATTCTTCGCATTACGGGATTTCGTCCCCATGGTTCTAACCATAAATCGAAGAAATTGCAGTGGTTAGCGCCCTATGACGAACTAAATCTAATCACTTCCAGAAGAAGGGTATATTTTATTTATGGAATTCTAATTGAAGCGGCGTCATGGGCAGTTTATTCCTTACATGATTGGAGTCTCTTATAGGCTGCGGTAAAGTTTATATGGTACTCTGAAAAACCTATAAAAACTTTTGACGTTGAGGCTGTTTGTTTAATAACTTATAAAACTTCGAATTTCTACCATCGTTGGCATTTTTGTTGAAGTTACCAATAGTTAGGTTTCCCAATAGTTAGGCAGAGGTATTTATTGACTGGAGTCTGTTCGACTTTTTCTTTGATTTATTCGAGATGGTTATCTCGAAGAGATAGGTCCGGAACAGAAGCAAATACAATGACCTCTTAAACGGTTCGAGGAGAAGAGCTGCGGCTCTCAGATAACGTTCAGAAATACAGGCGTTTTCCGAGGAAATCCTATTCACTCAAGCGAAGTGTCAACTGTGAGAATTCCCAACGGAGTGAATCCCTTGATGGATCCATGCGGTCACGTCTTTGGAATATAACGAAATCCGGTCTGACTGTTTTTGATTTGAACACTTCCTCTCTTATTTGCGTAATCTTTTGTGTTGCGGTGGCGCTATCATCTCAGATGATGAATTGTCGAATGAAATGTTGGAATTCTTCTTCTAAATCAGTAAACGGAATTTCATTTCATCCAGTTATGTTAAACAGGTTTACAAGGCACGATATAACATTTATGTGTTAAAATATTGAACTAACATGTTTCTGATACAATAGATGACTACGATAAATATAGAAAAGCACCGATGTGAAGTCAGGAGCTTTTGCTCGCTTGCCCTAAACTTTCAAACCGTGTTATATTGAAACAACCCACACAAAGAATGGGAGAGAACCAAAAAACCTTAGATCCTAGATTAAAAACAACCACTGATAGTTTTTCTTTGTAGATTAAATTTCCTGTCCTTCGAAACCAACCAATAAAAGGTATGTCTTTTTCATCTGTTCAACTAATTCGATGAACCAGAATAAGCGCGCAAAAAGATACTCCTATATCTTCTCGTAGGTTTCCTCTACGAATATGAAATTTCAGAATATGCAATACAGGGTGATTCCGGAGGAGACCGTCAGATTTTAGGTGAAGTATACACTAGTCAAGGCAGTTTCGAAACAATGTTTGGTTTATGGTTGGGGGCCTTTAATAAGAGTCTATAGGGTGATTTGTCCGATTCTACCGATTTATCTTTTATTCATAACTTTGGTATGACTTGATCAATCTTGATGAAATTTTCAGTGTAGAACAATATGATTTATCTTCTTTCAATAATTCTAACACTTTTTCAAAAATACAGGGTGGGAATTGTGATAAGTTCAGATTAACTTTGCAGGTTGAAAAAACACCCTGTACATTTCGTTTTCAAAAATTTTCTACTTGCTTCAGATTCTACCATAAGTTTACATTACTGGAGCGTTTTTATTTTTTTTTGGCACACGTCCATTTTTCCTAGAAAAAATTTTCAAAGATGAACAATATCGTTTTTTCCAAGGCATTGAGAATATTCTGAACTAGATGGTAAAGCTGTATCGTTCAATAATACAAAGATCTTCCTGAGTCCTAAAACAAATTTTCCAAATTCGAAATTCATTTTTGATCGCTCATATTCAGATGTATAAAATCATTTAATTCAAAAAATTTCTCTATGCTTACGTGAACCAAAAAAATCTACATGCTACTACTACAAATACAGAATAAACATTCGAAACATATGAAAGGCAAAATTATGGATTTAATTAATAAAATTGAGTCATTATGTAGGTGATTTTCGGCACACTTCCGGTTTTCTATGAAGCGAATATTCCAAAAACATAGTAGTTTCGTTCAAAAATGTACTCACTTATGACCTTATGGTATGTAAAATATTGAATCACGAATGTATGATAAATAGTTTTAATGAAATTGAAAATTCTCCATGAATATTAAATCTCTATTTAAATCAAGTTCTTTAAGATCATGGTTACCATCACAGTGAACCACAGAATGAGAATATTTAATAAATAATCTGTCACAAGATGTGTATTTCAACATGCCTCAATTATTTACACATGCGGAATATGCGGATATGATTTTGGTTTATGGTTTTTGTAACGGAAATGGAAATGAAGCCAAAATGGAATACCATAGACGATTTCCCAACCGACGTCAACCAAATAAATGTACTTTCGGACGAGTATTCCATTATTCTAAAGAACATGGGCAATATCCTAGTAAGGCAGAGCACACTGATAGGCCTACTCAAAATTAAATTTCGATTCATATTGGAGGAGGAACCGTCCATTAGTACTCGTCAAATTAGTACCGAATTAGAAATTTCGCAGAGCAAAGTGAGTAAGACTTTGAAGAAAGAACAATTCCACCCATACCACTACCAAAAGGTGCAAGAACTGTTGCCGCAAGATCTGCCCCAACGATTACAATTTTTTCGCTGGGTTATTAGTCACCAATAAGCTATTTTTCGTAATCTATTCAGCGAGGAGGCTATGTTCACTAAGAATGGAATTCTTAATATCCACAATTCCCACGAATGGGCAAGAGACAACCCGCATTTGAAGAAGAGTCATAATACACAACACAGATTTTCTGCCAATATTTGGCATGGAACAATAGACGGAAATTTAGTTGGCCCTCACATTTTTGCGGAAAGATTAAATTGTGAAATTTACCTAGATTTTTTGGAAAATATTTTACCAAATCTATTGGAAAATGTACATATCCGCTCTATGTACTTTCAGCAGGACGGAGCACCACCTCACTTTGCATTGAATGTATGTAAATTATCCGAACAGATGGATTGGTCGTGGAGGCCCTATTGCTTGGCCACAAAGATCGCCTGATTTGAACCCTTTAGACTATTTTGTGTGGGGATATCTGAAAACAAGAGTTTATAAGGTTGAAATTAGAAGTAGAGAACACCTAGTTGAAAGGATTTTCGAGGAATGTAATATCTTGAAACAAAATCAATCCCTCATTAGAAGGTCAATTGGAAATTTAATAAAAAGGTCTCGAATATGTATTAAAAAAAAATCATTCAAATCATTTCGAACATTCTATGTTAATTTTGTGTTAATCCTTAGTTTTGCCGTTCATGATATGTTTCGAATGTTTATTATGTATAAGTTGTAGATTTTTTGGTTTAAGTAGGTAGGTATAAAGATATTTTCTGGATCAAATGATTTTATGCATCAGAATATGACTGATTAAATATGAATTTCGAATTTGGAAGAACTACTTTAGGACTCAGGAAGAGCTTTGTATCATTGGACGACACCGGTTTACATTCTAGTTCAGAATATCCTCACTGCCTTGGAGCGAAATAACGATATTGTTCATCCTTTGAAAAATTTTTCTAGGAAAACTGGATATGTGCCAAAAAAAATAAAAACGCTCCAGTAATGTAAACTTATGATAGAATCTGAAGCATGTAGAAAATTTTTGAAAACGGAATGTACAGGGTGTTTTTTCAACCTGCAAAGTTAATCTAAACTTATCATAATTCCCACCCTGTATTTTTGAAAAAGTGTTAGAATTATTGAAAGAAGATAATCATTTTGTTCTACACTGAAAATTTCATCAAGATTGATCAAGCCATACCAAAGTTATGAATTAAAGGAAAAATCGGTAGAATCGGACAAATCACCCTATAGACTCTCATTAAAGGCCCCCAACCATAAACCAAACATTGTTTCGAAACTGCCTTGACTAGTGTATACTTCACCTAAAATCTGACGGTCTCCTCCGGAATCACCCTGTATATCAATCAGCCTGAGCATTTTCTCGAATTGGCAAATTCCTATTTTTTTAGGGTAACTCGAACGATTTTGAAATTTCGGATCAATGGATATGCTAGGAGTTATTTCCAAATTTCAGAGGCTCAATTGCTAAACTGTTCGATGGATTTGGTGTGATAACGAACTTGACGGAGATATTCGGACAATAAACCAATTCTGAGAATATGTAATCTCATCTCTTTCGGAAGGTACAGAGAAAGTTTGACTATGGATTATTCATCAAGATTTCGAACCAAATATATGAGACTATTTTTAGCTCGATTTTCCATAATATCTAACATGTCACACTGTTGTTGAATGAACCTGAATGTGCACATTGTTAAAATCCCATGATCTCTAGATTTAAAACAATGTCATTCTGAGAATATTCATGCTTAGGGATTAATATCCATGTATTCTTCAATTTCCAGAATTATTATCAAAAGATTGAAAAGGAAGTATTGTATCGTATTCACGACGAAATTATTCAAGCTTATAAACAAAGTAAAAAATTACGGAAACACTCAACATCTAATGCGATAGGTCTTGTTTCTTATCAAACCAATAATCCTTTGAACTATTCAAAATATAAATCACACCTAAAAAGGAAAGTACGGTTTCTAATTATCATGTTCTGGTCAAAATATACGAGTACCTATATCAGGTGTCAAAAGGTGAGTGACCTATTAAATTATTAATAATCAATATTAGGCCGGCACGGCAAAGCAATATAATAAAAAGGAACGACAATTGATTTTTATTTTATCGCTTTGCAGTACTTGCTCAAAGGCATTGGTAGAAATCATTTTTTTTCATTACTATCCCGTCCAGAATAGGACAAATGTGCGAGCGAATCCCCTCATCTCGCCAGTGGTCCTTTGATGAATGTTACACATTCGATGACCAATGGTATTATTTGAATTTGGGAAGTCATCTGAGTCATCTATGAGTCCTTAGAGAAAATGAGTCTGGTTCCAAAATTCAAAATGTAAATGGGGCTTTTTCTAAACAGGTCTGGAAGGTTCTTCACATTCTTTGTCAAGACTGGCAGCCGTGTTCAAGACCGTCAGTGCCACACTGTCATGTCCTGTCTACAGTTGCACTTTGAAGTCTTGATTCTCTGGGATTTCATGCGTCAATCGTGACTAACTCGCACCACTGGAGCGATATGGTTCTACGCAATTATCGTTCCTTTTTATTATATTGCTTTGCCGTGCCGTCTCAAAGGGATTAGTAAAAATCATTGAAATTTTTCATAGAAAATCATAAAAAAATAGAAATACGGGGGTCTCTTTTAAAATTTAAAGCTGTTGCTCAATTTGCATTATTGACAACACTGGAAATTTGAGATATTCTTTATGAATAGTTTCTATCATAGAAAAAGAAGGGATCATTACCAACTGCTTTGATTCGTTTGAAACGTTGACGGTGGCGACTGCATGAGCAGTAGTTGAAACTAATTGTGAGAAATGGCGGCAAAGCCGATAAGAAAGGAAACTTTCAAAGCGATTGTGTCGTCCTCCACCACAGTAGAAGGAACTTAATATATTGCTTTTATCGAATGATACGAAAAAATTTCACAATTTGAATAAATTTTACTGCAATTATCAAGTCCTTGTTTTTTCAATAAATATTCTTTTTAAATGCAAGAACCTAAATATTACTGCAAAATTTATTCATTAAGTGAAATTGTTTCGAGTATTAATAAAATTAATGCACCTCAAAGAATCAATGAACGAAACTAAATTGAGGTCAGAATTCGCGACATTTCGCGCGAAAATATGTCCCATTATATTTTATTACACACAATTAGTTCCATCTATAGCTGATGCAGTCGCCAACATCAACGTTCCAAGCGAATGAAAAGAGTTGGCGGTCTATCCCTTCTTTGTCTATGGTTTCTGTAATAATTTAATTGTACGTCAAAAATCAGTTTACACTGTCTGGTATTCATGCATGCGCGTATTCTTTGCTAGTATCCTACCTAGAGCGAAAGGAGGCAGCAGAAACGTAGCAAGTTGAGTTGTCCGCTTGTAGTAGTGTTGTTGTGTACGTTTACAGTGAGTTCGTTGCCATGGCCGCGCGTGTAAAGTACACGAAAAAAGAACGTGTTTGTTTGTTCACTTCTTGCCTAAAACTAGACGGAGATTATGCTGAAATTTTTGAAGAATTTCGCCAGCGCTTTCAAAATAAGTTCCCACCAGACAATTGGTGCATAAACTGTATCGTTAGTTCGTAAGTACTGGCTCCGTAGTCGACGCGCTGCGTTCAGGTCGCCCTGCCCACATTCGACACCTTAAACGGCCTTTGGATTCATTGTGGATGAAAAAATATCGCAGCATTAATCTCTTCGGTACACAACCACAACTTTTGCTGATTTCGACACTAATATTTGCTATTAGAAGTTTTTTCTTCGACTCGGAGACCTTGACTTTTTCAATTTCATTATCGAAATCAGATTTGAGAACTAAGAGAGAAGTAAATAGTTTTCAGAATAATCTGAAGTTGTAGAGGACTGAAAAATATTTTTAGGAAAATGCAAATCATCAGCACAAATTTTATATCAGCTTTCCATAAACCTCCGTCCGATAGCTGATCTTGCCGAATCCAATGCCTCACTCCTTCAAAATAATACAAAAAAAGTTCTTCTCCCTAATTATCCTAGATCTGTAAGTTGAAAATGTTGGCACTTATACCGGTGAGTTTTTTTGCGATTTCTGATGTTATTGTCTGATAATGACGTCTTAGATAATTTCAACATATCACAGCTGATATTTTATATCTTATGGCTACTTCAAATCATGATAAAATTCCATGAATCCCATATATGTCTATATTATTCTCCCTGTCTGTATCAGTTTAGCGTGGCTATTACTCCATCTCTTGTTGAGCGCTACTAGTTTACCTACTCACAATTGGTTCTCGAGTTTGTTTGCCCATGCAGCCCATCCAAAACTATTAGCACCTTTTGGTACTAGAACTAGGTAGGTACTAATCAGTAGGTACTAACGCCTTTCCCATATGTATCAAAGACAATATTCGAATAGGTAAATAAGATAAAAACTGATATACCATGAGGAGATATCCATTATTTAAGTGGAATTTTGCAAGTGCACTTTGAGGAAAGATTTGTCGTCGGATTTTTCGGATTTATCAGTTGTTGACGGTATATGTGATTTAATCGATTTGCGATGTCGGCTCTCAATCTAAATAGGGCCTCGTATAATGAGCGCAGTGAAAGCGACGAGATGGAACCATGTATGCCAGTGAGTAATACTATCTATTTTCGGAAGTATAATCTTATACTTGGTTATGCAGTCAGATTTCTTCCAGTTCTAGTATATTAGTAGAAATTAAAAAAAAATAGAAAAGCATTGACCTGAGGTCAGGAGATATTGCTTGCTTGTTCTGAAGTATTTTTCTGTATTCTGGAACAGTCTGAAACTTATAGAACCGCCAAAATGAATCCTGATTCATTGTGATCAACTCTAAGAGGTTGAGATAATGGTCTATATAAATCTACTGACAAATATTTTTGCCAAATTCCATCGATCTCAAAAACTGAAAAAAAATAAATTGTAACTCTTCTTTAACTATAGTTGGGATTTCTTATATAATTATCCACTTTTTCGTGCAGTAAAACTTCGTTAGTATATCATTCGACACGATTAACTATTTTCTCTTCAAATAGTGATAAAAAATGCCATAGTTGGCATTCGTCTTTTTTTATATGGATGCCCTGCCACCACAAGTTTTGCCGTTTGACATATTCTTTGAAGGAAATTTGAATTTTCAATAATTTATTTCTAATGAGTCATAGCCACTCTAGACTTCCCTATGAAATCAAAATCTTTAATCATTAAACGTCTTCATACATTGAAGAAGCCTAGCTTCTCGAAATGAAATGGTTCAATGCTGAGATTGAAGGATTTCTTGGATATCAATAGCCTTGATTTGCCATACTTTAATAATCATTAAGGAATAACATACGAAACATGAAGTTTAAAAAAAAATTGTTTAGGAATTTTTTGAAAATTGTCTGACCTGATGATTTCTACTATATTTTGCAAACCTATTTCTTTCAACATCCTAAAAACCTCTTCCAGGTCACGAATTGATCAGGTGGATATTTTAGGATTTATCGAGGACAGCTAATTTTCATAAGCTCATAACATCTGAACCATTCTACGGATAAGGCCCAATAACAATAACCGAGATATTTGGGTAACAAACCTAATCTTCAATAGGAAGTCAACCTCAATCGATTGAGGCAATAGCCATAGGATATTCTGAAATTACAGATATTTGGGAAAACGAGAGCACGCTGCTTTAGCAGGAACAAACTAGCAAAATGTGATACTCATTTCATGTAAAATTTTTTTCGTTTGAAGAAAATTGGTGAAAACAGTAAGTACTTAGGGTCTCTAAAATCTCTAAAGTCTACTCGATTGTCAGATGTACCTTTTTTGTGCTCGTATTCCAAATGAAACAACGAGCCATCATTTTGCCCGAATGTCTGTAATTTTCGAATATAATAGAGCCGAAACTGCTCTCGAGCGATTGGGTTCGGTTGTCTTATGAAGAATCTGCAGTCAATGTACAGTATGTTTCACCAGCGCTAAATATCGAAAATATAGAAAAGCACTGACGTGAGATACGGAGCTTTTGAGATCTAAAATCTTTTTCCGTGCTCTGAAATATGTAATATTAATTCAACCACAATAAATGTAGAAACCTATATCTCAAATTAACATTAATTAATTCTCAATTAACAAAATTGAGAATTTTATTGGTCGTTGATGTCATGCATATAGTAATTGATGGCTCTCCAGCTTATATCGGCGCACGTCACCAGACGTTACCATCTTTTCAATATTAAAAATTAATTTGAAATTAATAATTTTAATGTCAAGCAAAATTGGGGTTGCATTCTATTTGTTAAAATATTATATTTAAATCCAAATTACACAAATTAAAATAACACTCATACCATTTTTTTCTTCTCGATAAACTAATAATTCCGCAGATATGATCTTTCAAAGTTTGATTTATTGCTTGGTATATATATTAACATCAAGAAGACCTACAGTTATCACCTGGTACAGTGTATTTTGGGTATGTGTCTTGGTCTCCGCCCAGACGTCCGCAGCACGAAGTCGAACAGAAGTTAGTCTTAGAGATCCGGACAAATATCCACTGTGGTTTTTACTTGATATAATTAAATTGAAAAATTATCTGAAAGAACAAAAAGTGATTGAAATTGTCTATTGTACGGATGGTTCATTATTTTGGCCATACCCGTTGGAAAATATATACAGTCCCGTAACTCAACGTCAAGCGGTTACTGGCGATATGCTAGGTTATACCAGTTCTAGCAAAATAAAAAAAAAATCTATGTCACTTGGTTAAGTGGTATAGGTATATTTTTGTCGTCACAAATTTTCCAATTTCGCAGTAATTTTTTTTAAACGTAATCCTAAATAACCATGCCATTTTGATTACAGTCACAAATCCATTGTTAGGTACAATTGTTTTATTTCCATTTTGGATTTTTAAGTCACTTGACAGAGTTTACAGATTTATCTGTGATTGTAAGCCCAGAAATTTCGCTGATACTAATTGAATTTACAATTGAGATTGAACTAGTTTTCATTTCCCTATAACAATATAATTTAAGGAATCCATTCTAATTGCATTTTCTTTGAACTTGAATTATTGACAACTTTCATTTCCAACTTGATTAATTCCAATCAGGTTGGAAATGAATTAGTTCCCATTAATTCAAGTTCAGAGAAATATGCAAATGGAATTTCTCAATTTCGAATAGCACGTCAATTCCCCTTATTTACCCCCACCAAAATTTTACTTCCCCTACCCATTTAGTTCGACTGACACCAGCATCGACCGCTTGTGTCGCGTTGTCCTAAAAATCGGCGAGAGTTTCCGATCTATATACTTCTATTTATCTATGTCTGTAACAAACGAACGGTACACTGCGCCTTCTTCTCTGTGCTCCTGCTTCTACTGTTTATTTGATATCAATAACTCATTACCAGATACGCATCTGATAATTTTCACTATATCATTATAATTTTTTGTTTTACGATTCTGATTCTTAGAACATGTTCACGCGACATATTTCGCAAACTTTCACTGCTTTATGTATATAAAAGTTTTAATTTCATACTTTAAATAATTTCATTAAGACTTTCAACAAATTCACCCGTATGCAACTCGAGACAATTATAAAAAGCCATTAAGAATCTCAGCAAATGGCAGATAAAATAATAGAGAAGGGTAAACTCCGTGGCAGTAGTCTATGCTCTGTGTATGAAATCGCTTTGCTCGGTCTAAATACTCAGAGCAAAAAAATTTCATCCTATCGCTTAGATGTTCTTTGCTGAACGATCCAAAGGTGTACTGAACTCCAGCTGGATATAATAAACTAGCGATCCAGAGTAATCCGAGCGGTCCGAGGTGATTGCGGAACGCTCCTATCATACAGGGTATTACAAATTCAAGTACACATTAGACCTTTGTGGGACACTGAGTCTTTTCGAAGATGAAAACTGAGAATATATTATTCGTAATACTCTACAGAGCTAAAATATTCTCGGAACCTGGGCACTTTTGTCAGTCCGTGAGCATGATGATTCTCAAACGGAATAATCTTGAGAACTGAATAGGGAAGTTTTGACGGTTAGAATATCGCCGACTATTTATTATGTAACAAAAAAAAACTCTTTCGAATTACCTCCTTCAGATTAAATACTTTTCACTATGCAGTTTCATCATTCTCATTACCTCTTCTTTGGATATATATATTGCGAAGATGTGATGTAAGAATGAATAATTACTCGCAAGTAGCTTAACAAGAGCGCTAAAGTATTCTGACCTCACGCCAGCGCTTTCTTATTTTTCAATAAAAACAGTGGATAGTGTCGAATTTCCGAGTGACTAAATAAAAATGAAGAGAGTATAGGTCGTGTAAGCCTAGGGGGAAATATTGAAGAGGCAGACACTTTAGGTATTTTGTTTTGTCACTGAAACATTTTTTTTAGTGAATAGAATAAAAGAAACACGGATGTCATGAAAAGTGAACACCCCTTCCAATCTTTCGACTAATTTCAAAAATTGAATTGATGATGAGTAAGATACCTACCTAATGTCATGGTTTTAGGACATGAATGTACTAATCATAAAGTGACGTTTTCACCGACAATAAATTTGTCATTAATATTTGGAACTAAATAATTTTGACATTTGGTGAGCATGGTTTACTAGCCTACTGGCGTTAAAGTTCTGTATTCGTCATTAATGATAACCCTTTTTGCAGGGAAAATCTGAGTTTGCTCAAAGCTACGTGATATTCTAGTACGTTATAACTCATTATTGTAATAGAATAAAATGAGAATGCACTAAAAAGTACCTGTCTTAAGGAAAATTGATATCACACCTTATCTGGATATAATACATGATATCAAACCAACGAAGACGTCAAACGTTTGTAAATAAATAATAGTCATACGTTCTTATCACAATTTGTATAATTTTCACCAGACGGAATGATATTCTTTCAGTGATAAGTGCAACCCGAAGATCCTAAGTGATGGTTTTCATTTTTCAGGAAAACAAGGCCATGGCCAATTCCATGATGGCCGATCAGCTGCCGACACCTCATCATACAATTGTGACAACTGGAGATTGCGAAAAACCAAAACAGAAGCCCGCCGCCACCGTCAGCTGCCGGAAATTTTGGCCAAGGAGACTTCGCTTCACTGTTTACGTCGATGTTTTGACAACCATTATTTGTAAGTTGACTGCGAACTTTCTTTAACTTATGCTCACTTTTTCCTAGTGGAACACCGAGATTTCTTTTTGCCCAAAGGTCTTTAATTTTCGAATATTGGGCCACAAACGGTCTCGAACTGTTGGATTCAACTCGCTGATGGAGAATCCGTGGTCAAAGCTGATTATATTCAGCCATATTCAGGGTGTTTCAAAGAAAGGTGACCCCCTCTCGAGGATAGATAAAAAACTGAAAAATAATTGGGGTTTGCTCAGTAAAATTTTTTCGTAACGCCATACGTATTCAAAATACTTGAAGAAAAAAAATTATACACATTTTTTAAAATTTTGCAGAAACCTCTGTCAACATTGTAATGAAAATTCATACTAATATGTTTTGGAAGCTGATACATCCAATGAATTCGTTTTTATGTCTGATTCTCGTAGAGTGCGCTAGTTATACGGTTCGTGCCAAATAGTATTGAACATAACTGTTCTAGTATTAGATTTATTGAGCAAAATTTCAAGCGTACTTAAACATCATTCAATTTCACACAAAAAAGGTACCCTTGGTAAAACTCGATACTTTGTAGTGTTTTCGGAGTTCTTCTTCTACTGTCACTTTTGTGACGGTTAATTCTTTCTTGTAAGACAGTTGAAGTTTGACCAATAGAAATTAGATCACAATTAGAGCAACTTATTTTATAGATTACATCTGATTTTTTTAGTTATTGTATCACGATCTTTCAGTTTCGAAAAAATATTATTAATACTCATATGAGTATTAATAATATAATAAACAAGAACTCATGTGCTCTTTCAGAACATTATTTAACATCTACTCATGATATTGATATCAATAACGTCAAAATACTAAATATAGAAAAAAACAATCAAAAACGAAATTTCTTAAGATGGCTAAAATTTTTCTCGAAAATAATTCAATGAACAAAAGAAAAGATATTGAAAATCTCAGTGTAATTTATTCCCACATTTATTTAAGAATAAATCATCAATCAAATTTACAATAAATTCAACTTATTCCACCATTTCTCCTTATTTTCATTGAATTATTTCCAATAAATCATCAATAAAATATTGTATTAGACAATAAGTCTCATCGATTCCTATTTTCTCAAAATCAAATTATTTTCTATGTCAAATGATTACAGAACAAAACTTTATTCAAATCAAGATTTTCAAAGTCAATTTTTACAAATGCCAAAGTTTCTTTCAATCAAATATCTTACACACCTAATTTCTCAAAATTAAGAAAATTATTTCTTTTCTACACTAATTCTTTGAGTAATTTTCTATTCAATTTCTTTTTCATTTATGCCATTCATGTAGCCTTGAAGAAGGAAATAATAAATTTCCGAAAGCTTGGTCAACAGTGTTTGAATCAAATATAAGTGACCGCTATTCCTTAGAATATATTCAACTATACAGGGTGAGTCTTTGACCACTGCGTTAATTTTAACCATAGATTCTTGACGTCAGAAGAAACATTTTCTTCCTATAACATTTTTCCACATTTGGCCCCGTTCAATAGATATAGGGTGTTGAAATTTCATAAAAAAATTGCATTTTCACCTGTAATATTCAAACGACAATATCAATTGAAATGATCTCTTGTAGAAGGTTTTTGATAACAGTCATGCATGTTTTGGCATCATTAGATTTATTCCATTTCTTGTGGGTTTCTCACTACTACTCTACAGATTGGTTAATTTAACCAATACTTGGAAAAAATAAATATTACGTGAAAGATTCATGGAATTTTAAGGATTTTATAGATGAAATATCACTAAAAGCAGATGAAAAGCTATTCTCACTGGATGTCATCAGTCTGTACACAAATTTACCGTTAGACATAGCAAAGGACATTATTATTAAAAAATGGAGCGAAATAAAGGAATATACTGATCTACCACGAGATGAATTTCTGAAAGCGATCGATCTATGTTTTTCTAGTTCATATTTCCAATTCAAAAATGAATTTTATTGTCAAATTAATGGATGTGGCATGGGGGTTCCAATTTCTGCAGTAATAGCTCAACTCGTAATGGAGGATCTGGAAGAAACGGTTATAAAGAAATTAAAGTACAGAATACCATTTTTCAAACGTTTTGTTGATGACTGTCTTACAGCAGCACCTGAAAATGAAATAGAGGATATTATAAATGAATTCAATAGCTACCATCCTAATTTGAAATTCACCTGTGAGTTAGAAAAACAAAATAAAATCAATTTCTTAGATCTGACACTCATACGAACAAACACAAAAGTAAAGACAATTTGGTACACAAAACCAACCTGGAGTGGACGATATTTGAACTTTGAAGCCGCAGTTCCAATGGTTCATAAAAAAAGTGTCGTATCAGGAATCGCTGATAGAGCTCTAAAACTCACTAGTCCAGAGTTCAGACAACAAACAATAAAAAAAGCAAAAGAAATACTAGCCATTAATAACTATCCTCTAAAACTAATAGACAAGATCTTCAAAGACAAAATCTTTAGCCTTTATAATACAGAACAACGAAAAACTAGAGGAACCGATATCGAAACCCAAAAATATGTATCCTTACCATATATACAGGGCTTATCAGAAGCACTAAATGCATCAATGAAGCATTATGGAATAAACGTAGCACATAAAAACACAAATAATTTGAAATTCATAAACACAAAATTAAAATCAAAAATCCAAAATAATAAAATCTCGAATTGTGTCTACCGAATAAATTGTATGGATTGCCTAAATATATATATAGGACAGACAATACAATATATAAAGGAAAGAATAAATGGGCACAAATTTTGCAAAAATATGACCGCACTAAAAAGCATGAACAAACAGAAAAACATAAAATAGATTTTGAGAACTTTTCTATCCTGGAAAAAGAAAAAAAACAACAAAACTAGAAACATATTGGAAAAGATCCACATTAAAAAGAAAAAGAAGCTATGAACGATAAAACAGACATGAAAAACTTGACCCAAATTTATTTCAATCTTATAACATAAATAAGAAAATACAAATTTTCAATTTTCTACTACCAACTCCATCTAGATTAAAAAGAACCAATTCAAACCCAGATTTAGGATTATCACTTGTTGGTTAATTCGTACAGGTGTCGCAGCATTAAATTGGAATAAGAAGTTGGAAAAACAAAATCGTGACAGCGCATCATCGTCACATTATTTCATTCATGGCTGACGAAAAGATTTAATATTTGAAGATCTTTTAAAGTTTGATTTATAGGAGAAAATAATATCTTGACGGACGATTTGGAAGAAGTACGTAAAAGCTTTGTGTTGGTTGTTGATATATTTGTGTATTTATTATTGTGTAATTCACAGGAAATTGTCGACTGTATTACATGAAAAAGGCGTAGATACGCCGAAACATATGTTGGAAAAATAAAATAAATAAAATAATAATTTAACAATTACCATTATTAGTAAAAAACACCCAAAAAATTTATATATATATATATTATTTAGAGGTTTTGGCTTACAATATTTTGGTTAGCAATCAATGGAGCATATAGTGATGGCAGGGGTTGGTTACAGACTGCCATACAAGCCGGCGTAGGACATGAAAGCCTAGGTTAAACACCCCATTAAAAAACATAAGTACATAAGTGCTTTTGTGTGTACTAAAATAAGCTGAAATATATTTGAGTGGCTTCTTCAAGAGTGGTCTTCTATTAATAAACACAGAGGCCTCTTCAAGTTGCCCACATCGAATCTGAAAATAAAGAGACAAAAACAGAACAACGAACTGAATTAAAAAAATACGTATCAAATGTGTGTGAAATTTATAATTGACAGGATTCTGAATGAGGAGGTAATTAGAAGAATACTAGGATATAATGGATGAATCAAAAGATAGAGAGGATCTCTATGCTGAAAAAACTACTTATTGAAAAATTTGAGTATATGTTCTGGGAAGTCATCTGCGGAACTATTTCGAACAGCAGCGTCGAAAGTTGAGATTAAAGACCTAAATCTTTCGGACGCACCTTGTAGTTATGGACCTTCAATCAAGGAAACTTAACAACGTTATGATCAATTTTCTTCGTCCACGTCGACGTGAATCTCAAAAATTATGGTAGGGCTATTCCACACGCCAAGTTTCTCGAACTAATCGTTTTAGCTTTAATATTGTAATCGAATTCAATCGTGTTGTGACGGCGTAAACCAATAATGATTCAGCTTCCTGTCAAACGACAACCAACCGCAATGAGGTTATGAAATCATAGTCTATGTGATATTCAGCAAGCTATTACTTTCACTGTGGAGTGCGGACTAACGGATCAAGTATTAAACAACTTATGTAATGACAGCCCATATTGTTCCAAGCTCTTTTTCACTACTGGCAGTTTTTCTTAGATTATTATTTAAGAGAAGAACGCGTAAGTTCATTTTTATATATGTTTACTTACCTATATGTGACAACTGATTGAGTGTAAATCTACAAGGGGCTTCTCATTGATCTTCGTTCATTACGTATTCAAAACATGAATTATATTCACAATCGTAAAAACGATTTATTTTCGGTTTCTCTCAAGTGGACAAATTTTATGAAAAATTCAGTACACACTCTTTATATTATGAGATATTGATCGGAAGAACGAATAGCAGTGTTCATTTTCGATCGACATTTTCTACGTTTTCAATTTTCTTTTAATTTTCCATAGTGTTATATTACCGCCCTTATAATCTACCACCGACCAGTGTACATTTGATGGAATTTCTTTCTTACCGTTCTATTGAAGAAAGAACAAATGGCAGTGTTTACAGTGACTTAATATAAAACTGAGACGACAATGATGGTCAGCGTTTTGATTGGTTTCGCCAGTAACGGTCCAAATTTCATTGTTTCCCTAGCTTGCCGTTCTGTTTTACATATTTAATAGCGTTTTGTTCAATTTCCTCATCGTGTTAGTTCACTTTGGTGCATTTCATTGTATTTGTGAATATCTATATTTTAATTCTGAAGAAAGCATATCTTTGGGTTTATCTATAAACAATAAAGTTTCATCTCGCACTCTTATTTATGCATACAAGTTTGGACTATTGTTTACATTTATTTATTCATCTAAAGAAGGATTAAAAGTGCCAGGTGAGTGTTGTTGAAATTAATAGATTTACTAAACTACGTTATAAATTCTATGTAGAAATGTACTATATTATTATATGAATTTAGCTGAATAGGTCTGTACAAAGTTACAATATATTTAAATGTCAGAAGAAGAAATTCAAGTACTAGATTGGTTCATATTTTTCATAGGTGAATTAACTCAGAAGCAGTTGTGCAGTCATTGGTTGCTCCAATTCCTCAGAAAAAGGGTTTGTAATGAGATGTTTTCCCAAAGATCCCAAGCGTAGGAGAGAATGGTCAATTAGAATGAAGCGAGACAAATGGTTTCCAACCGACTCTTCACGGTTATGTGAGGTAATTTATTTCAATATTTGCTATTATTTTGTTTATAATTCTATAATTATACTGTTTATGCCTGTTTTCATAATTTATAACTTCAATATCCTGAACTTGGATTGTTGATATATTTGTTTCAAATTTCAGGTACATTTTTCTTCTGAGATGTGGTGAAAAGTGAGGATGGATGGAAAAAAAGTTGAAAGCAATTGTAGTGCCTAATGTTTTCGTGTTCACCAAAAATGTATCAATTCGTAAAGTACCGGCTATGAGAATGAGCTTTGAAGTCCATTGCTTGAACTCGGCTTGAAGAACCAGTTCCTAGTACATCTGGTTACTCATGTACTTTGCCTTCGGTTAGTACCTCAAACATTCAAGAAGGCGCTTTTAGGTCTTCCATCGATACATCACAGAAAATCTCCAATGATACATCTACGGAAAAATCAAGCGATGATACCATTTCTCAAACGAATTTAATTCAGAGAAAAAGAGTAAAAGGAAGCAAGTTTAAATGTATGAAAAAAATTGAAAAGTGCAAATCTTAAAAAATTCTCAATATTCTGTTCACATGTGAACCTATATATTATAAAATTATTGGAATAAAAGGTGAAAATATACCAATTTTCTTTTCCCATAATTCTTGTTATAATAGCATTCTTACCAATGTGGATTTATGCAGAGCATTTCAATGGAAACTATACATCCCACCTAATTTTGAACGCTTCACTTTTATGAAAAAACAGTTCAAGAATTGTATAAAGGGAAGGTTTTCTTTTTGCACATGTGTAAATATTATAACTAGAAATTCCTCCATTTTTCAAAAGCCAATTTTTCTCCTTGAAAATGATTAAGATGTCTGCCGAAACGTTGGCAGTAAGAACAAATAGGAAATTGTGGTTATAAATAATAATAATCCTAGTAGAACAGCGTGCTGTCGTTTTGGCCAAATGTCTGTAATTTTCGTATATCGAGCCGAAAAGGGTCTAAATCGATTGGGTTTGCCTTCCTAAAGAAGAATACAGGATCACAATTGAATATGTTCTTCCGGCTGTATACTATCTTGCGATAGAGATAAGCTAGAGTTTTTACATCTTCAGAATAGGTTTGTTTACTGTCCCAATATTACGGTCAAGTGCATTATTGGGCCAGTTCCTTCCAATGGTTCAGGAGTTATAAACATGTGGAATTTTGTTTCCTCTAGAACTCCAAGAACATCCAAAGGATCTAATAGTAACTTGAAAGATAGTCGAATTTGGTTGAACCAAATGGGTTAATGACGTTTTGCAGAAATCGGCACGCTAAATATTTTTTTAAAAATTGACAAAAATGTTTTTGTGATATATTATATCCCATTAGATATCCGATGTATTTAAACAAAAATTTTTGCATGTATGGACGTAATTGATAACTTACATATTCTCGATTTTCATCGCCGTAGCTTTATATCACCAGACGATATAATTATTTCTTTTTTTTCTTAAGGGCTAACAATCTCAGAAGTTAATAGTAATTGCTTACGTTGACACTTACGTTTCTTGTCGACTCCTGGCTCATTGAAGCTGAGAAATGAGAGAAATGTCAAAAAATCCGTCAGAAATTTCAATGCTCGATGCTTTCAGTGATGTGTATTCGATAGACATCGGTAGGACTTATTGTTTCAGTTTGGTTATTTTCAATTCAAGATATTTGTAATTTGGACTTGAATATATGGGGTATTTCAAATGACAAAAGATCAGTGCTTTTCTAATTATTTTAATATTATAGTATTTCTCAATTCATAACATGAATCCTATGATGTTTGCGGTCTTTGGTTAATTTATGGTCGTAAATAATACATCCATAAAAAAATTGCAGGTAAAAAGTAGTGACCTGTGGGAATTTTTAACTTTTCATAGCCCCTAATTGGGATGAATGCTTGAAATCATATTTGTTGGACTTCAGACCAAGTGCAATCACCAAAAATTCAGAAATTAATGGAAATGAAATATTAGATATTATGATGAAAATCATCAATAACTCCTTGATCCATCCGATCACTTCGATACTTGGAAGATGTTTGAACGTGGTTGAAACGAGCAGTTTTGTAAAATTTCGTGGAAATCCTCAATTCTGAAATTTTTGTTTAATTACATTATAACGCATAAAATATTCATCAGAAAACCACAAAATATTGAATATTCTTGAATTTCAGGATTGTATCACGTCATTATAAAAAGCTATCAAGTTTAGCATACCAATTTTTTGAGATCTCGGAAATAAGAAATAGTATATTATATACCGCGGGACTGAAGTAGTACATTTAATCCTGAAGGTAAAATTTATGGCCCGACCGCAGGGAGGGCCATAATTTACCTGAAGGATTAAATATACTTCAGTCGCAAGGTATATACGATACTTTTTCGTACTTCCGGTATGATTTTATTAATTATTTCAATAATTTCAATCAGTTTTTTCTCTCTTCAACTCATTTAATAAACTGTCTTTAAAATAAGTTACCATAGTAACATTGCGTTGTGACAATTATAATTTAGAAACATTGTCATTACTAGTGTCATTGTGAAGAAACATTGTTATTGATAATTATTGGTATCATGAGTGAAGAAGGTATCTGATATTGATAAAAGAGCAGTCGAAGTAGGTGAAGAATTGTTACCACCGAAATCTAGAAAACTATACGAGCAGCAGTACGATGCTTTTAAAAAGTGGTGCCGCTTAAAAACCTACTGAAAATGCGCTGTTAGTCTACTTCAATGATAAATCAAAAGCGGTTTGTGCCTAACTCTCTGGGCACATTACTCAATGCTGAAATCGGTTATTAACATTAGAGAAGATATTGATATAAGTAAATTTCCAAAATGATTAGCTTTTTTGAAGAGAAGAAATGAGGGATTTAAGCCAAAGAAGTCAAGAATTCTCACGTCTGAGCAGGTAGATCAGTTCTTACAGGAGGCTCTGGAAGATAAATATTTAATGCTTAAGGTAAATTTGGAAATGTGTTTATATTCAGAAATTTCAAGAAATCAATTTTTTTGTTGGTTGCACTTATTTTGAGTGTTGCAGAAGCTTGTCGTGGAAAAGAGTTGGTTGATTTAGAAATCAACGATGTGAGAGATTTGGGCGATTCCTTCCTAATTGCGATTAGAAACACCAAAAATAAAATTGACCGAAATTTTGTGATCAAAAATTCAGAAAACTGTGCCATCAGTTTTGTGGCGATATTTCGAAAATATGTGGCATTGCGAAAAACAGGGACACCTCATTCAAAATTTTTTGTTCAATACATCAACAAAGAATGTACTACGCGAGTAGTAGGAAAAAACATGTTTGGTACATTTCCACGGCAAATAGCAGCTTTCTTGAAATTAGAAAATGCAACGTCTTATACGGGACATTGTTTTAGACGCACATCTGCGTCTTTGTTAGCTGATTCGGGAGCAACAATAGACGTGCTGAAGAGACACGGAGGATGGAAATCCTCCAACGTGGCCGAGGATATATTGAATCGTCTATTAAAAATAAACAAAAATTTCAGATAAAATATTTGGTCAAGTCGCCGATTCGTCCACTATAGTTATGCCAGTCTTCATTCTCGCTTCCTGTTTCCGCAGGATCTTCGAAACAAACACCAGTTCAATATGATAAGGACCTATCTGTTACTCGTCAGTTACCTGTTGCATTAACCCAGGACAGACTGGTCAATATGACGAACTGTCACAATATTAATTTGAATATTGCCGTTAATTACCATTCTAATGAATTGTATTTTTCAATAAAATATCCCTTAAATTCGTTTGTTTGTGATTTAATCGTTCCGGGAGTTTCGTTAATATTTAATCCCAGAGGGATTAAATGTGACACTTTAGTTCCTGTCACAAGGGAGTGAAGTTGTCACTTTAGGCCCGGAAGTACGAAAATGTATTTATTTACATACTCAATCGAGTTCATAGGTAGATATTGGTATTTCATGTTTATCAAATTGTGAGATCAAGAAAGTCCTTCCTTCTTGAGAAGAACTCAATAATTATATTTGAATTGAGATTTGGACTTGAATAAATCAGGTATCTCCAGGGACAAAAACCTACTGAAAGCAATATATCAATTTCTATATGAATTTTAATAAAAGAGAAATGCCTTCTTTTGGTAAATTAAAAAAAAAGGAATTGACACATTTGAAAAAAAAACTGTGAGTGGTATTTTCAATTCATGAAATGGGTTTGTTTATTTTTGTGGCGGCTGTTCCAGAGTTCGAGACCATAGAACAAGCCCCCACGTGACCCTATGTCAGTTTTTTGTTTTCAATTTTTTAATTTTTTAAAAAATTCTCATTTTTTTCAGTTTTTGTGATATTCGTCTCCATAGAACTCGGGCTCATCCCTCAAAGGAAACTTGGTTTTAGATGTAAGGACCCTACAATTTCCTTTCCTTACACAGGAGATACCATAAGCCTCGTCACGCTGCTGCTTGGTACCTACTTCGGACCGCTCCTCATATTTGTTTTCATAGAGATCGTCAGGGAAAAATCTTTAAAAGAAGTCCGAATCGGAATCATCTGGGATCATTACAAGGAGATGCTCATAGGCGTCAGTTTCGTTATAATGATCACAGAAGTGGCCAAAGCCATGCTTGGGGAACACAGGCCACACTTTTTTGACGTTTGCCGGCCGGACGCCAACGAGGGGTGTACAGAAGGAGTGTTCATAGAAGATTATACTTGCACAAACACAGAGTACAGTAAATGGCTTGTTAGCGATGCTTCAAAGTCATTCCGTCTGGACATTCGTCCATGTCCGTTTTTGCTTCCTTATTCACTGCTGTAAGTGAGCTTTTTACAATTTTTTTTATACCCTTTCCTCACAGAATGAAGAAAAACACAATCAGTCGAGTATATTGAACTAAGATGTTTGAAATAATAGTGTGTATTCACTTCCTAGAATTCGAAACGTCATTTCAAATCTAGACATTTAAATGAGTAACAATGCAAATCATTCATTCACTAAAATTTTTCACTAAACTGACTTATTTTTCATTTTCTATCTAGCATAGAAACAGGGTCACCCTGTATACAGAGTGTTTCAGAAAAACACTATCAATCGATATAGGAAGATTTTGCACTCATTATAAGAAGAAAATAATAAATGAACGTAGATCTGAGATACGATATGTCCAAAACCAAGATACTTCTTGTTTTTATTCAAAATTGAATATTGCTATCGAACCGAAATTCGGTTTATGTTAAATCAAAAATCAAAATCTTTGTAAAATTGGAAAAAAAAATAATATTTCAAAGCAGTGGCGTAAAGTTGGGGGGTGCTTACTTGGTTCTTTGTTAAGACTGGCAGTCTCCTTAAGACTGTCAGTACCGCATGGTGCTGATGAAAGGCAGTCACCTCGAAACCGGTCCACAGTTGCACTTGAGGGCTTGAATCTCTGAGATTACCATGCGTCAATATTGACTAGCTCGTACCACTGGAACGATGGTTCTTCGTAATTATCGTTCCTTTTCAATATAATAATAAAAAACTAAGAAAGAGAGAAAAGAATAACGTTGCCGCTTTCTTTGGCGGATAGGGTTGGCCAGATCCCTCGGGTCATCCAAAATGATTGAATCACGCTCGCTTTTTCTTTGTTTTCAAAACCTTTAATTACCAGTTACGATCTCATTGATACTGGCAGCCAGCCCTACCTACGCAACCAAATAATGTACTTGGTCTTTCCTTACTTCGCTAATACATTGTAATTTTTTTTTCAGTATGTGATCCAGACACGTCTACCTTCCGCTGCAACTGGAAGACTATTCAAGCCCTTCCTTATATCTGTATGCTTATCCTGGGGAATATTGTGCTCACTCTCTCGAATAGCTGATCGAAGACACCATTGGTGGGATGTTCTATCGGGTACAGTCCTCGGTATACTAGGTGTAATATTTTTCACTACAATCTTCCATCAAAAACAGAAGAATAAGTTACATAGGGCGTCGGAAAAGTCAATATCTTCAACGATGTTGCTAGACGTTAAGAGCAAATCTGCAGCTAGCGCAAGGGTTTGAAATTTAGTGAAATGTTTTTCAAATCTGTGAAAAAGTGCGGGTGATAATCTTAATCCTTGGAAGCAATTGAGCCTACATATGAAAGGATAAAGAACAATGGATACTAGGATGAGCGATTCGATTGGAGTATGGGGGATCGTAAGACATATGGCTTCATTCGAAAGACCTATTGCAAATTTGGATGTCCTCATTTGTCATTCCATCGTACGAATGTAAATAAAGTATAAGTGAGATTTTTTTTAAGAAAATGAGACAATATTTTAATTTGGATTCTGACGAAAACTTGTTCAGTGTTGTTCAGTGTGCGATCTCAGCGAATCTTGTATAGAAAAAATCATATCATGTCGCTGAAATAATCCCTGTATTTGTTTATTTATAACGAATCGTTATTTGAGGGATATATGCGAAACCATGGAGGTGATAGTCAGTATTAATCTGTTGAAGCTGAAGCATTTTTAAGTTAATATTGAAATGATTAGTTGATATTTATTGCGAAGTTGTAAATATTTGAATTAGGTAATAAAGAAATATCTCGTGAAGAAATAATATTTTTAATCATATAACCCATGATCTGCAGAAAAAATTTAGAATTCTTCATTTACAATTTATAGTTAATGAAATTATGCAGCCCAATAATAATAAAATATCTCTCATAAAATAACATATTTATTACTTAACTGATTTTGACCAGTTATAGTATCTATAACCCAACAGCGTGTGTTATAATAACTTCCACTCATAACTCACTGATAAGGTGAAGATTCTTGGAATTACTCACGAAATGAATGAAAAATTAGAAAAATTCAAATTCCCCTCTTCTGAAAACCTACGTCAGTGGTTTTCTAAATTTTGAGAACGTAGGTACATTATTATACAGGGTGGCCATTTGAAAACAAAACAGACGAGATTACAGACGAAATAAATTTTTTCGATAGAAATGCTCGGAAAGGTCGATTTCTGTTTCGAGGGGGACAACTTAAGATGTAGGTTACGGCCGCATAGCGCTTCAACCCTTGCTGCTACAACCCCCATCCCCAATTTTTGAATAGGGAAGACGGGATGAGTGATACCTCAATTCAAAGGTATTTGGCGCTCTTGTTCACCCGAAAAGAGTGCCTATCATTTTGCCCGAATATCTCTAATTTTGGAATATCGAGCCGAAAATAGTCTCAATCGATTGGGTTCGACTCCCTGATGAAGAATTCGTGGCGAAAGTTGAGACTGTCCGGCCGTATTCTCTCTAGTATCCAAAAGAGATGAGCTAGAGTTTTCATATTCAAACCATAACAAATCTATAAGGACTCTGATCAGGTGAACAATAGTCTGTTCCCGTACTATGGGACAATGTGATGCAAATATGAACGCCTAATGAATGAACAAACCTATATCTAAAATTAAGAATAACTACTCATAGTTTTCCTTTTACTTCTTGCTAATATATCCGATAAGACAGTTTCAATTCAAAATATAAAATTTTATACAATGTTTTGAATGCAAATTGGAGAAAGAGTTTTTATTCACAATTATAGGGGAATAGAGAAACCTACTATTTGCTCAGTTTGGCAACATGAAAATTTTTTTATGATCTGAGTGGACCAGGTCAATACGTTACAATCGACCAGCTCCAAGTTTCGGATGCGACACTTTTCAATGTAAATAAAGGGGTCTATTATTATATAGTCTAAGGTATATCCGCTCTGTAATCCCATCAAAAATCTATTGAAATGAGGAATGCGTGGACTCTTTGTGTTGAGAGGTAGGAAATGACGACATGAACTTGGGAGTTTTAGCTAACGACAAACTTGCCTTTATTTACAGAGCGTTACATCCGCTTGCACCATAGAATATGTACAAGAGAGAGAACTAAACAAACACTATATTTAAGATGACCAACATGGCCTTAGTAATATGATTTTTGATAATATTTCAACAAAATCCGACCATTTTAAAATCACCAATCAACTGCCAATTGTACTCGTCATACTTTACTGCATCTAGCTAGATTTTAACACTTTCATAATTTTCTTTCAAATATACCGAGGGAGCAATGGGAAGGGATGGAAATTTATTTCCGTTATGTAATAAAACGACTTTCAAGCTTCTGGTTGAGCTGTCGATGAATAAGTGCTATTCGCTTGGAATGTAAGATATTCCAATTTCTTCAAACATACCTTTGATATCATTGCAGAAACAACGTCCATCTTCTTTTGTGAAAAACGTTGCAAATGTCTCAAGCAAATTCCACTGTTTTAACAGAAAGCCTAAAAGCTCTGCTTTATGTTTTGGTAAATTTAACCCTGATTAGGTCATTGTAATCTTCTGTAGTAATAAAATGGTGTTTTGGTTGTTCTGGTGTAGGTATAAATTCTTTATCGGAATTACTTCTGTAAGAACTCAGAGATGATTTACTTTTTTGAGATAGTTTCTCTGGTGGTTCAGGCACTGGTCGTGTTAGATCATGTGGAATTGGAGCAGAAGAAGATGCAAGTTGAGGATATTCGACAGGTTTTGCATTTTTACCTCTACGTCGTTTACTCGGGTTAACAATACAAAAGTAGCAATCATGGACGTGATCCTTTGGTTCACGCCAAATTCTTGGTTTCGCAAACTTCATAGACCTTTTTCCACCTCGATACCAGTCTGAAATATAGAATTTTAATTAATCTCTTTTACAGTGAATTAAAAATCGCTCACTTTCCAAACATATTTTACAATAACCACAGGCAACATGTTCTCAGTAAATCAGCTTCCTCTCAGGCTACCCCTCTAGATTAGGAAGCTGAAAACCATGAAACAGCCTATGGGCTATGCTTTCAGTCTCTTTGTAACAAATTAACGACTAACAGTCTGATTCCTGGGGGTTCAGGAGTCTAGATCGTGTCTATTCCAGACTGCGTTGAATTCTTCTAGTATTAGTGATGCTTCAAGTTTATAATTTAATTTTGGGCTTATTGACAGCAATTATTCACACTCATGGAGTACACAGGAATAACACATATATAGGTTGAGTCTGAAAGGACAGGGATCCGGAATTTAAATGCTGAACATGCAGTAGTCATACTCTTTCTCTACCAAAGCAAACTCTACAAAGCTAGGTTGGAGACGCTAAGGAAATCTAACAACAAGCTCATGACCTTCTCATCAGTGGAAAACAGAAAGTCGTATAAATTTATTGGTTTTATGAATTGTAAGGATGAAAGTTCTTTATATAATTCATCAATATTATGTATATTCAGTATACATGAAAAGAAAATGTGTCTAAGATCCCCATGTTCCCCACAAATGCAGGATGGAGATTCTTGTAACCCTATTCTAGCCATGTGAGCAGGTTAACGACCATGACCACCGTAGACGAATGATTGTAACTATATAGTTAGTAGAAGAAATATTTCTTCTAAGTAACTTTAATCTCCCAAACCAGATACCCTTCCTGTAACGACTCGGCTGCACCATCTCAGAGTAAATATTTCCCTTGTTCTGACCCATTCTACAAAATTCCCGATCCCATTCTCCCCAAATTACTTTCTACAATGTGTTACTGGAGTGTAACAGATCAATTTTATTTACTGTACTATATGGTACAATAGGAATTGCCAATCGCTCTGAGGGTCTGGACCTGTGATTAAACTCCAGGAACATATGGAGACCCCCCCACTAGTGGTAGTACTAGTATGGTTGATATGGAATAATGAATGTAACAAGTTTACGTAGCACCATGGTGTTATATCAAAGGTTTAAGTTGTTAAGTTACCCCTGTCTCATGTTATCATTATGTATATTTCATACTGTTGTAATTTATCATTTTACTGTGTAATGTACTTGCCTTACTATTCATGGTTATTGTTGTGTATATTTCGTACTGTTTTAACGTATTCTTCTTACTGTCGTGATGTGTCTTCTTGTTGTCGTTATGTATATTTCCGTTGGTTGGTTCTGTAGATTATCTGCTTTCATTATTTATAATGCTTATTATCGATTACCTATGTTGAACATACCCACCACTGACACAAACATATGCTTATTCTATGGTCAACATAGTATATGACATAAAATATACCTCTGTGACTTAACCAATAACAATAAGTTGTGTAAGTTGTCGTACGTTCTGACGTTCTGTGGTACTAAAATAAAAGTTATATTTTGTGCTCAGTTTTACTCAAGTTATAACAAAAATATTCCGAATCCTAAATATAATTTAACAACCTATACCTGTTTATGTTATTTTATGTCCATGATGCATTCTGGTTTTTCTGGTTCTTATTATTTACTCGTGATGGATATTCTATCAAAATTTGTTGTTTATTTATTCTATGATCTCTTACTACAATCTAGTTATCTATATGCTCGTATCACATGATATTTTATTTAGGGGTCTCGAGATTGTGGACCCGTCCTACACTGTTGTATGAGATTTCTTAGGTACCTGGATCGAAGGCCTTGAAGAGCCTGTTCCAAAGCCTCAAGGCAGGGACCGTTACAATCATGTGCTATAAAGCATAAGAGAATATACTTTTTTTATCAACCGCGAAACCCTCTGTCATTTTTTCAGAGCCGCCGCTGGAACTCCATGACCTTCCCCGTGTTCCCAATTCTTTAGCTCATACAATCGTATTGTTATGGCTCACATATCCTGGGGCCGTGACCATGACGATGGTCATAATTAGGCATTTACCTATTTACCATAATTATTACCCTTGTTGCCTTATTGAAGTATATAATTGCAATGATTATTAATTCTTGTTGTATTATTGAGGTTGCCATATTTACCATGCTTATTATTCTATTGTATTATGGAAATTGCTCTGATTATCATGATTACTGTCTGTGCTGCAGTGTTATAGTTTTTCCAGAATTGTTATACTCACCTTTGCTAGCTGTTAATATTTAACCATTTAGTTTTAAACAAGTGCCCTTACATCATCTAACATAATTACTTAAACATAGCGTAGAGTTCAACCCTTGCTAGACGATCACATTAAATGGCCGAGTCTTTGTATCTGGAGTTGTTCAGACTCCAGTGTCGTAGTTAGTTTTAAAAATAATATTTGTCATTCTTCTCGAAAGAAAAAGTGGCAAATGTTACAAGGTATCCAGACTCAATAGCCCACCGAGTTTGGGTTAGCAGATTTTGAGGCATCTGTATACACTTGGATGGATCCCGAAAACCTCCTTTCAATCAAGCGATCAAATTCTTGATTGTTGGTAATAGAACCCTTTGTGAGATCAGATTTGTACACTGATCTATCTTGATATTTGTGATGAATTAGGGTAGGTTAGTAGATCTCCATATTTGTGACTTCTGATTATTTTGTTATTATTCTTGCGATATTCTCGCAACAAAGGACACTTCTTCCAAGAATGCTTTCTATCAAGGAATTTTGGAAAAACCTAAGCAGAGCAGGTACTTGGTCCGACCTTTCTCAATTATTCAAGAACCCTCTCTCAGTAGAGTTCTAGTTTGACCACCAGACTGGTCAGTTTACTTTACCAGTAAGTTTGTTTTTCACCAGTGAATACATCATTCCAAACTCTAAAAGTTCCTCGTCGATTAACATAATCTCTCTCATATACATTTTCTCCAGTTGAGTCAGTTAGTTACCCTAGTTTATTGTAAATCTGAGTTATTCAGCTGCAATTCTTCCAAGTAAAACAAGAAAGTTGTGATTTGTGAATCTGTGAAGCAATTGCATATCGCCAAGACACTATTTGTTAGTGAAAAATCTCATCCGAAGTACCTGTACCTTATTCTGAGAAATCTACCCTCGACGAATGAAGCAGAGCTGTGGTGAACTTCAAATTAGAGAAATAAGGTCAGATCTTTTATTATTTAGTATTACCAGAAGTGCCCAAGATTGAGCAAAGAAGTTCAAATCCCTGGATTTTGTAGACATTTAAAAACTCTTCTCTGTGAATATAAACTCTCAAGTGCCGAACATTGTTAGTTCTTCTTCTCTGTGAATATATAATTTTGTAACAACTAGAAACTTGTTTTATTCACATTGCCTACATTTTTTCTACCAAAGATAATTTTGGATCTACTCTTAGAGTATGTAACGCCCTTACGTGCAGTTCCTTTATTAGTAAACTCGGGCGCCAGACTATTTGCTTCTGAGGGCGTCACCCTCACCTATCGAGCTCCTCCGGAATGTACAGAAGCTCGAGCCTAGGTAGACTCCAGTGGAGAATGAAGTGGGTAGCTGTTGGAGGTAGAGAGGTGTCACCAATAAAACACGCGATTAACTGAAAATATACTCTCTATTCATACTAAATAAACAAACTTTCCAAAATAATACGTCTCACAGTCCTTAAAACAAATCAACAGTTCATATTCGGTACATCAGTCCTTAATCTAAATCACAAAATCTTCACAGTCCTTAACCTCTAAAAACCCAAGTCCCAAATCTACTTGTCAATCACCAAAAGTCCAGTAACATTCCGTGAAGGGCTTAGAGTGCACATAAAGCGATTACCGTGGCGAGTTACTCGATGTATTAGGCATCAGAAAGAATTAGGCAAGCAAAATGACGTAGGCATAAAAATGGGTTAGGCATACCAATGAATCAGGCAGAGAATAGATAAGGCATTCGCTCATCAGAAAATTGCTCATGCATGAAAGTGACTAAGGCCGTGTGAAAGAAATAATAATATCTCAGGGTTAAAGCGAGAGGGGGGGGGCGGAAACCAAAGCCTCACTCAGGCCAACATGGACCATCCAAGCGGGGGTCCTGGGGCACGATTCCGCACGGCGCAACTGGTGTCCGTGCGCAACAGAACCCTTCGAAGAGAACTGCCAAGGCCCAGCCCAAATCGGAGTGACCGGCGGTATGGTGTGCGCATGCGCAAACCACCGCGCGTCCACCCGCGATGACGACAGGACCGAGGTCGAACCAAGTACCTGCCGCACAGCAGCTCACGCCACGGAAAACTTCGGTCTCAGCACGATTGAGCTTTGCTCATCTCGCACATCAACGTCAGCTCCGCGAGATGGACAGCAGGAGTCCGCCAAGGTAAAACGGCCCACAATCTAGGGACGATTGAGCTTAGCTCATCTCGGCACCCAGATGTCGGATACGCAATACCGGCTAAAGGACCCAGCCGACACCCGTGACGAATCCCGCACCCTCAAAGACCGGGCAAATCCAGTGCCTGCCGCGCAACAGCCCACGCCACGGAAGACTTCGGTCTCAGCACGATTGAGCTTTGCTCATCTCGTACCTCAACGTCAGCTCCGAGAGATGGACAGCAGGAGTCCGCCAAGGTAAAACGGCCCACAATCTAGGGACGATTGAGCTTAGCTCATCTCGGCACCCAGATGTCGGTTCCGCAATACCGGCTAAAGGACTCGTAAAGGACGTGATGCCCTAAACGCCCTCCTGCAGCCGTCGTTCGGTCTCAACGATCGAACCTCACACTCACCTCCTGGAATCTCGTCCTCCACAAGTGGTCCTCCGGTCCCCTCTCTATACCCCTTTCCTACCTTGGTATGTCTGCCTACCACTGAACTCACTACCAGCACTAACAACACTGGCTGGACCCTCCCACTAAACGGTAGAGGCTTTCCTCTTATTTTGAGCTCCGCGCCGTACGAGGAACTGCCGTTCCAGTGCTCGACTCGCCTATAAGTACCATTCTCGGTCCCCTCCACCACATACGTCGTGCGCACTGCAGATGGAGGTGGGAATGATCGGTCGGTGTCCCCACCGCTCGGCGTGATCTCGCTGGACTCGATCAAGGTCAACGGGTCTCCGCCACGCAAACAAAACCACTTCGTTACAAGTATAACCAGAGACTCAGGAAGTGCGCTTCTCTCCATGAAGCGGGTAATTATTATTTACTCCTAATTTTGTACCCGCACAAATTGGTCCTTCGAAAGCCGGATCCAAGAATTCGACCTTGGTAGAGTTTGCAAGATTGTGAATTCTATGTGTTCACACATTCTGTAATTTTATTCATTTGCTTTCTACTTTGTTGAGTTTCTTCATTTTTTTATATAAAGAACATTTTATTTAAGCTTTATTTGAAATGGTAAATGTATCTTATAATATCTTTAAGTCTAAACGATCAATATTCAAGGCAAAAATAACTAGAACTATGAATTGCTTTGATCAAAACTCTAAATCAGAATCAAATCCAAAGGTATTAAAGAGATACCGCGAACTGTTTCTAAATAAAATTGTCTTTATGGGTATTTGCGTTTTCGTATAATTTTCATTTCGCGACTTCTAACACGAAGGTTGTTCATCGCACTGAACGATTATTTACGATTCACTACTTCGCGGTACACTACCGCAATGCTGATATACTTGGCGTTGCCTTACTGGTCTGCATCCCAATGGTCTGAAAATTTCATTTGATTCGGAAATGATCTTTAACGAATATTGTGACTAAAAATGTTCATAATTGTTTGTACCGGCTTCCAAATTATCTTTACGCGACACTCGTTACTGACACTTCATTCACGACCCGACATGTATTTTGTCCATCGGCCCAGTGTGGTGCACTTGGGGGCATTTTTGGGTATAGCTCCGGGTTTTTATTGTTAGTCGATGAAGCTGATTCCGCGTTTTCATTTACGTTCTGATTCTGACGTTTGACATGGTGTCTATTCAGTATCTTTATGGTGAGGGTAGTCCATAAACTGGCCAACATCACCAGTCCACAGCCAAATGTCTCGAAGGTGGAATCCGTTGAGTATCACTCCTACGGCGTATTTAATCATACGGAAAATAGCGTAAAATCCCATTCCATTATTAGACCACTCATGAATAGGCCTATATCCGTGAACCATCGCCAAATGTGCTACATAGTGTGATGGGCAAGTTCTTCAATTTCATTGGTGTTGAAAAGTTTCACCGTGGAGAAACCCTGGCCTAGTATCCAACCCAGCTATTCTTCTGGTGATAATGTTTTCTACGGCTTTTCTTTCTGTTCCAAAAGAAAGAATTCTCTGTGCCTTATTTATTTCTTCTTGTGTATGAATCCCGAGAGCTCCATTTGGTTGGATCGGGGAAAATCATCATTTTGAGCTTGTCTCTGGAGATAAAATTTCTGGTGATTTCTTCGTCGTTAGTTATGGAATGAGCCCCATCCAGTCTTCTTCCACTTTGTATAATGGCGGCATTAGGCCGTTGCAGTCTATCTCTTCTGCGAAAGATATTACTCTTGTAAGAGGGGCCATGAATTTTGTTGGGTTGTCCACCATTATTGGTAATTCGTTGTAGCACTTGTCTGTTCGCCGAACTATCACTGAGCGGGGTACGCTCATTATATAAAGAACTTCTCCTAATACTTGTCCAACATAACCTCCACTCTCTTTCACTAGTTGACTTAAAGTATTTGGTACAAGAGGTGCCATCAGGAGGCGATTTTGCAATATCTCTCGATGGGTAAGGAATCGTCTGTGAACTGTATATGTATATTGTAACGGAACCGAATATGAACCGTCTAATTACTGATGCATCAGCAGACGAGTTCCGCTTCATGCGCCGACAGAGGATTAAGACCATGAAAGGGACCGCTCGCCATAAAGCTGTCACATAAAAACTTTTAATGATGGCATATTTATGAGACATCAAGAGGCCGCTTGGAATACTCTGGAATGTGAAGCATCTTCTCGTAACTTCTAGAAAAAAACAACGCCGGATATAAATGACTGAAGCCGATTCATGGATTCATTCATGTATAGAACTTGCCGACGGATAAACAGGTGTTCCTAGTGAAATTCTGTAAATAAATTGTGTATATAAATTATTGATTATTGTTAGTTAAGTGTGAATATAAATTAGTTTAAAGAAGACTTGTAGTGTTTTTCTAATTAGCTGAGGAAAAACGTAACAATTGGTGTCAGGTGTGGGGTTACCAAGAAGAGTGGAAACTACTCCGAAATTAGTCTGGAAAATCCTGAATGCCGGTAACGAGATCTCAAGCTGAGAAAATGGATCAGGCCAGTATGGACTTTTTCAAGAAAGCTTTTGAAGAACTGACAAATAGAATGGAAAATAAAATGGATACCATGGAAAATAGAATGGAAAATAAAATGGATTCCATGAAAAATAAAATGGATACCATGGAAAATAGAATGGAAGAAAATTCGAAGGACATGAAAGATAAAATGGACGACAACAGTAAGTCTCTAGAAAATAGTTTTAGAGGTAAATTAGAATCTTTAGAGAATAAAGTCGAGGATAGTCTAAAAACGATGACCGATAATTGCTCGAAGTTAGAGAATAAGATTGGAAATATTGAAGACCGGTTAGAAAACTTGGAGATCTTGAAAGAGGAAATAGAAGAGGGAATACAAGGGAAATTGGAAGAGCATACCGAAAGTGTGTTGAAAATTATGGAAGATCGATTAAACAAAATAAGCAGACAAGTAGATGAGAAGGTCAATAAAGATAAAAGTATTCCAGTAAAATACGAAAATAGTGGAGAAGCAGGCCGAGTAAGGGTCAAACCACCAACTTTCGCTGGTAAAACCGCCTGGTGAACATACCAGAGACAATTTGAAGCTGCAGCTAACGCGAATGGATGGAATAATGAAGAAAAAGCGACGGCCTTGATTGTTGCATTGAGAGGCGAGGCCTTAAATATTTTACAGATTATTCCAACCAGTCAGCAAAATGATTACGGGGCGCTGATAAGTAAATTACAGATGAGATACGGCGACGGACATTTACAGCAAGTATATCACGCCCAGATAAAGAGCCGTATCCAGAAAAATTCAGAGACCCTGCCAGAATTTGAAGCTGATATCGCACGGTTGGTAAGGCTGGCGTATCCGACTGCACCGGACAGTTTCCTAGAACAGCTTGCAGTGCAGACGTTCGTAGTCTGACTGAGAGATAGTGAGACCCAGCAAACCTTGCGGTTGGCCCGACCTAAGACCCTGGACGATGCTCTAGCCCATGCATTAGAGTTCGAAGCAGCCAAGCAGGCTTCACATAGGGGTCAAATAAAAATCAGGCGTACCATGGATGATTCCGAGGACAGCACCGGAAATATAGAGGATATAATACGCCGAGTTCTCCAACAACAACAAAATAGAGGACCTAGATGTGGGAAGTGTGGTGAAGTCAGAACAACAGGAACAGGGAAACTAAAACGGGTTGGTGAAAGGGGGCATAAGCCGACCCGCCTAAACAATGCCCCAGAAGTTATCATCCAGACCATCTTGGACTCCAGCAGTATATATGTCGACGGTAAGATCAATGGGCGGTCGGCTAAAATGTTGGTCGACACAGGTGCAAACCGTACTATTGCAAGACCCGATATAGTGAGAGGCAAGACATTACCGACTATGACACGATTACGTACGGCCACTGGGGAGAGTGCACCAACGCACGGAAGGAAGAAGACCAGAATACTAATTGAGTCATCAATTCATTCTACTAATTGGTGGTACGTCATTCGAGCAGGAGGTACTGGTGGCAGATATCACGGAGGAAGTCATCCTAGGAATGGATGTGATTAAGGGACAGGGTTTCGAGATGGATATGAGGAACGACATCCTGAGAATTGGAAACCTAGAAATTCCATTCCTAGGAAAGGAAGACGCTGTGAGTAGAGTCTTACTCGCGGAAGATATCACCGTGCCTGGCCTGGCGGAAACCTTGGTGAGCGGGTATTTAGACAAGAATCTTCGCAGTGGTCACGTTAGACTCATCGAGCCAGCCACCGGTAGCCCAGCCAAAGGAATACTCACCGGGAAGACGTTGGTGAGGGAGAAACAGGAAGTACCCGTGAGGATACAGAACACGAACATGTATCCAGTAAATCTGAAGAAAGACACTGTAATAGGAGAATGCTGCTCAGTATCGTGTGTGACAGGCGGTAGTCAAGACGAACAGAAGAGCATTCCCAAGAAGAATAAGGTGTCACACAAATTGGTCGAAATGCTGACATCCTCCTGCAACAACCTAGAACCAGAATACATCAAGGAAGTAAGAAAATTGATCACCGAATATAGTGATGTATTTGCCATGGATGATGACCAGCTGGGAAGAACTAATGTCGTGAAGCACCCAATCAATACCGGAAATTCAGGACCTATTCGCCAACATCCGCGAAGACTTCCCATTGCCAAGAGAGATGAGGCCGAGAGAATCATCAAAGACATGCATGATCAAGGCATAATAGAACCCTCGGACAGTCCTTGGTCATCACCTGTAATTCTGGTCAGAAAGAAAGATGGCAGCACTAGATTCTGTGTTGTCACGAAAAAGATAGCTATCCTATTCCAAGAATTGACGACACCATAGATACACTCTCAGGCTCGAAATGGTTCTCCACCCTGGATCTGAAGAGTGGTTACTGGCAGGTTGAATTGGATCCCAAGGACAAAGAGAAGACTGCTTTCACTATTGGGACCGGATTATGGCAGTTCAATGTGATGCCATTCGGCCTTTGCAACGCACCTGCAACTTTCGAGCGTCTGATGGAGACCATTCTACGAGGGTTGTCTTGGAAGACGTGTCTTGTATATTTAGACGATGTTATTGTTTTTGGCCGTACATTCCACGAACATCTGGGAAACTTGAGAGATGTACTTGAGAGGCTGCGCACTGCAAATCTGAAGCTAAGCCCGAAAAAGTGTCACCTGTTCAAAAAGGAAGTGAAGTACTTGGGACATGTAGTATCTGAAACTGGAGTAAGTGCTGATCCAGACAAGATCCGAGTCGTACGCGAATGGCCAACACCGCAAGACAAACACCAAGTCAGGAGCTTTCTTGGGCTGTGCACTTACTATAGGAAATTCGTGCTAGGATTTGCCAATATTGCGAAGCCTTTAACAAAACTGACTGAAGAGGGAAAGGACTTCGTATGGGATGTAGAGTGTGAAGAAGCCTTTACTCGATTGAAAGGTGCTCTTACGTCGGCCCCCATCCTGAGTTACCCCAGATGAAAGGAAGGTTCATATTGGACACGGATGCGAGTAACATGGCAATAGGTGGTATTGTCCCAAATTCAAGATGGCAAAGAAAAAGTTATAGGGTACTTCAGCAAAGTCTTGTCGAAACCGGAACGTAACTACTGCGTAACGAGAAGAGAGCTGCTTGCTGCAGTCAAGTCCATGGAGCACTTCTATAAATATCTCTACGGAAGAGAATTTCTTCTGAGAACAGACCATGCAGCATTGAAATGGCCTCTTCAATTCAAGAATCCGGAAGGTCAAGTGGCGCGATGGATCGAAAGACTTCAAGAGTACAATTTCACTGTGGAGCATCGTGCAGGAAAGTCCCATGGAAACGCTGACGCTATGTCTAGAAGACCGTGCCCTATAGACTGCAAGCACTGTAGAAAACTGGAGGACAAGGAATGTTGCCGAAGAACCACTATAACTGATGAGAATTGGCTGCCAGACCACCTGAGACAAGACCAAGAGAACGACCCAGAGCTGAAACTGATTTTAAGATGGAAAGCGGATGGTCGTAGGCCTGGATGGGGAGAACTGTGTCAGATGAATTCAAGGGTCAAATCATATTGGGCACAATGAGACTCCCTCCTACTAGAGGATGGGTTGCTAAAGAGGACCCTTGAGAATGAAGAAGGTACCGGATCCAGAAACCAAGTTGTAGTCCCTAGGAGTAGAATACAAGATGTATTGCAGAAGTTACATGATGAGACCTCCGGCGGCCATTTCGGCATCAAGAAGACCCTAGAAAAGGTTCGAGAGAGTTTCTACTGGGTTAATTGCAAGGAGGACGTCAAGGACTGGTGCAGAAAATGCGGACTGTGTGCTTCGGTGAATGGCCCAAGAGGAAGTCGTAGAGCCCCTATGAAAAAGTATAACGTTGGTAGCCCAATGGAACGCGTAGCAATAGATATAGCTGGTCCGTTTCAGAAACTGACGATGGAAATAAGTACATCCTTGTTGCTATGGACTACTTCTCCAAATGGGTGGAGGCTTACGCCATCCCGAATCAAGAAGCCGCAACAGTTGCTGATGTATTGGTCAAGGAGATGTTCTGCAGATTCGGCATGCCTATGGAGCTTCATTCGGATCAGGGACGAAACTTCGAGTCCAGCTTGTTCCAGACCCTATGCGAGTTGCTAGGGATTAAGAAGACCAGAACAACTGCTCTCCACCCACAGTCAGACGGTATGGTCGAGAGAATGAATAGGACTGTGGGAAAATACTTGGCCAAGGTTGTCTCCGACCACCAGAGAGATTAGGATAGGTACCTGCATCTATTCACCATGGCCTATAGATCATCCGTGCAGGAATCGACAGGGGACCTGGAGTTTGGGTGTACCCCTGGAACGGATATTGCGGGTGAAGATTACCTGAGCAGTCTGAAGGGGAGATTGCACTACATCCATGAGAAGGTCCGGAAAAACCTGCAAATTGCAAGTGATCGCATGAAGACTCGTTAGGACATCAAGGCGGCAGAAGGCGGATACGAGGTAGGAGATTTGGTATGGTTGTTCAGCCCCCAGAGGAGAGAAGGGCTATGCCCAAAGTTACAGAAGGATTGGGAAGGACCATATAAGGTTGTGAAGAGGATCAACGACGTAGTCTACCGCATCCAAAAATTGCCAAGAGGAAAGAAACGTGTAGTTCATGGGAATCGCCTGGCAAGGTATGAGGCCGATCATAACGCTCAGGACGAAGCGGAAGTGGGAAGGACTACAACTCAGACCCCAGATCAAGAGGAATTGAGCTTTAATCAGTTCATGGTAAATTATGGAGAAACCGGAAAAGCGAGGTTCGGGATCACAACCGAGGAGCAACAAGATCTGTTTGCGGTACCGGTAGACTACTCATTGGCGCACTGCATAGCTGAAGATCTCAACATGTCCAAAGGGATAGCTCTCCTCTTCAAGAGGAAATTTGGTCGTGTAACAGACCTCATGGGACAACAACCTTCCCTTAACCGAATCCTGAAGTTGACCGATGGACCTCGTTATCTCTTCTACATGGTAACCAAGGAAAAATCTTATGGAAAGCCAACTTACCAAGTCATGTGGAGGACATTCGTCCGCGCCGATGCGATATACAAAATTTGAGATGCCCCCAGCCACAATAGAACTGTGGCTATGCATGCCGCAAACTGAATGGGATCAATCTGCGATGAGGCAGGAGTCGATTCGCAGGAAAATTTTCAGTATTTTCTCCCCGCTCCCCAATATTAGTTAGTTTGTCTTCATTAGAATCCGTACCTATCTGGAGGTCGACGGATTCTTGTAGATCTGTCTAGAAGAATCGTTTCTCTAGCTGATTTCTCATCCAAGTGTTCAATTTGGTATTCCTTAGTTTCCCATTCTTCTTCCATTTCCAGCGTTTTTTTCCCAATTAATTTGGGATTTGCTTTTTCCCCGTCCCCCTCGAAGGCTACCGCCTTCCCCAATATTTGTTTATTCTGCAATCTAACCTCTTTGTTAGATATGTTTACAATCCTAACGCATATCGTTTCCAAATTACGTAATGAACAATATGCCCCATGAATTTGTCCTGTGCTCCCTTTTTGCGGCTTACAAACCATATTTTCACCCGACAATTTCCCTTTCATCCTAGCGTTTACTAAACTCTTTTTACGAGCAGAGGTAGTGACTCCTTTCGTCAATTCTATGTCCGTTTCCCATCGAACCCTTTTCTCGTTGATTGGTGTCTCGTAGCCAATCTCCTCATCTCTAATTTGTGCCTCCGAAAATTCATTTTCTTCCTTTCTCGCCCATTTCCTCAACTCGTCTATTCTCGAGGAATCAACCCCGACTTCAAAATCGTCGATACAAACCTCTGATTGGTCCACTGATGTTTCTTCTCGCAGCTCTAGCTCAAATATCATAATTCGCATTTCAACTTCCTCTCTCTTTAAATTCTGGATCTCAAGCCCAACATGAATCTCAGTCCAAGCAGGAAGTCGAATATAGTGTTCCCAAAGGTTCTCAGGTATTTTCTGGTATTTCAGGGTAGTGAAGTTGAAAACGGCAGATGGAATTTTCTTTAGAAGCATTTCTTAATTGTATCCCCTTCCCATATCAGAAGAATCTGAAAATAAGGCTCACCTATTGGACAACACGTATCGTTTCCTATGAACTGTGATTCTCTTGCCTTTCTCGTTAGTTGATTGCTTTCATCTCTCCTTTTATTTTTTCTTTAATATTGTTTTTTATTGGCACGATTCTTGTTGAAGTTAGAAAACTTCAACAGACGGAAGTATGTTGCGATATTCTCGCAACAAAGGACACTTCTGGGAATTAAGGCCGCGGCCGTTACTTTCAAGAATGCTTTCTATCGGACGGAATTTTGGGAATCCCTAAGCAGAGCAGGTACTTCATCGACCTTTCTCAATTATTCAAGAACCCTCTCTCAGTAGGGTTCTAGTTTGACCACCAGACTAGTCAGTTTACTTTACCAGTTAGTTTATTTTTCACCAGGCACCTATTCCAACACGAATGCGAAACTCGAAAACGAGCGACGAAGGAGCGAGTTTTTGAACGCATGAGTGTTGGAATTGCCTTCTGCAACGAGTATTAGACGATATTTTCTCTATTTCAGTCAAGAATTGTGAGGAATTTATTGTAATTCAATGAAAAATTTAGATTATACCTCCTAGTGCCTTTTGTATTTTATTTTCGCAGTTGGTGTGACTGATACGAAAATTGACAGATTATAGAATTTGAATAGTGCGTTCAAATCTCTACATGGTTTAATATTGACAATTGACATGCAGTGGACGCTGGTTGACCTTTGAAAGGATAAGATGTCAATGTTGTCAACCACAAAAGCACTGTTTTTAGTACTGTAATGAACGCATTACGACACTGAAATAGAGAAAAACTCTTCTCTGTGAATATAAACTTTCAAGTGCCGAACATTGTTAATTCTTCTTCTCTGTGAATATATAATTTTGTTACAACTAGAAACTTGATTTATACACATTTAGAACATTTTTTCTACCAAAGATAATTTTTGGATTTTCTCTTAGAGTATAACCAGCGACTCAGGAAGTGCGCTTCTGTCCATTAAGCGGGTGATTATTTTTTACTCCTAATTTTGTACCCGCACAGTTATTTTAATTATATATTCGAAGGGTAATTGATAGACGATAAGACTTTGTGGATCACTTTATTGACTCGCTATGTCGACTCCTCATCCATCAGGTGCATAGACCAGAGCGCATCACAAGTTGTGACGTCATATGCGCAGTCACATATATAAGGTATTTAATATACAGTGTAAGCATACATTAATTCTACCCCGAAGCCTAAGATCTCGACCAATCAGGAAACGGCGCGCGCTTGCTGTCAATGACAGAGATGACTATAGGCCCTCTTTGTCATAATAATAATAATAATAACGTTTATTGATCCTTTGTGACAATAATGTATAGGACAAGTCATAAGGTGGAAAATAGAAATTACATTAGGTAAGCACTATGACATCATTAAGGTAATCATTTACTGTATAATAACATTTTCTTAACATTAGGTTCTTAACAGTTTTTCTAAATTTCCTGGAATCTAGAGATCGAACACTGTGAGGCAGATGATTATAAAGTTTGATGCATTGATAGGAAGGAGACATCTCAAACTTAGTTGTTTTATGCTTAGGGACAAATAGAGTTCTTTCACTTCTGGTACCATAGTTATGAAAACTAGACAACCGAACAATATTTTCTTCATTTTCTTTCACGTGCAGAAGACAATTGAAAATAAAAATGGAAGATAAGGTTAATATTTTATGCTCTATAAAATATCATTATATTTTCAACGGTTCGTTTTGACAATCAGCCATTTAATTCGAATTTATATTTTTGCTAGAAGCTGTTATTGGATATTTTTGTTAACAACGTGTTGATATTTGAACATTGCAGTAAAAGCAATTTTTATTATCTTTCATCGTGAACGGAGAAAAGTAAGTATTCATCTATTATTTTGTAGAAAATGTACTCAACCAATTTATTTGGAAACTTTAATTTTCAGGGATAAACTGAGTTGTCAAATTTGTTGAAAACAATTTGCTTCTGCTTCGACGAAATGTCGTCATATGCGGAATATTCATCTTATTCCAAAGCAATTATAGCATTTAAAATGCCCATTTGCCCAGAAGAAAACAAAATTGCTGACGAGTCCCATAATGCTTTAGATATTCATTTAGAGCAAATTCATTCCATCAACATCATAACATCACAGTTGACTTTTAAAAACGAAGAAGAATTTGAGGCTTGGCAAGCATTGGAGAATAGAAGTGTCGATTACATAAAACGAAGATATCGGAAAAGCAGTGATGGATTAGTAATTTACTTTGAATGCAATCGCAGTAATTATTCAGGTTTGTTTCTTTATGTTTCCCACCAATTTGATATAATGAGTTCGTTTGAAATCATGGTGATATTAGGAAACCATTTAACTTCCAGGATATGTAAGTCAATGTAGCAAACGCAGCATGAAAACTGGAGGAAGTATCAGAATATCTGGGTTCTGCCCTTCTGGAATTCATGCGTGAAGATAAGTAGTACAGGTAAGTTTTTTAGTTATTCATTTGTGTTCAACTAGAAATATGATTGTATGTTTTAGGTGTGAATGCAACATTCGTAGAAATACATGTAGGTCATGAGGATGAACTACGCTCTAAAAGTTTGAGTAAGGATGAGCAGAAATGGATTGCTGATAAACTGGAAGTTGGAATTACAAAAGAGCGCATTTTACAGGATCCCAAAAATGTTACAGAAGAAAAACTGCGAAGAATTAATGTACTCACAAGGGCAGATCTTTCTTATATTATGCGAAAATTCAATATTGAAAAAAGAAAACATGATGATGACATACTACGGCTTTAAAAGTTGATTAATTAGGTCAATCTAATAAAATTTCAAATTTTTCCATAGATTCAGATAAAGGTTTTTTACGACTACAATAAAATTTTCTCACTTTTGACTGATTGTTTTCTATAATTTCTTTATATTCCTTAAATTTGACCACTTTTGGCCTCAAATTATTTTCTTTTACAGGGAGGGTACAACGAAGTTGCCTCGACATTAGAAGTTAGGCAGGAGATGGCAAATTCTCCTTGGATGTATTCCGATAATGTAATAACGAAATATAAGGATCTGTGTTCTTATCATGACATTTTTTCGACATATTTTTATTATCTTTACAGAACTTTCTGCTTGACCAATCGACTTTGGATAGTTTGTACTAGAAGTGATATGCTCTATTTCCCAATCAAATATGAAGTTTTTGAATTCTATTGAATCAAAAGGAGGACCATTGTCACCAACTAGTTGTTGTGGAATTCCATGTCTGGCAAAAATTGACTTTAGGTGTATAATGACATTTTTTGCTGTGCAATTTGAATTCAATAATGCAGTTTCAATAAGCTTTGAATAATAATCTGTGACTATAAGATAATGTAATTTATTAAAATATAGAGAATCTACTCCTACACGTTGCCATGGATACTTTTAGAGGTTCACTATTATTTATTGGTTTGAATTTATTGCAAATTTCACACGCATCAACGAGATTTTTTATATATGAATTGATCGTGGGCCAATAAACGACATTTTTTAATAAATTTTTTGACTTGCCTCTCCCTATATGACTATCATGCCTTTTTTTCAGCATCTCTGATCTTAATGACTTTGGGATTATTAATTTATCATTTAAAAATAGTAATATTCCATCTGAATAGATTTTGTTCTGAACTAACCAGTAAGGTTTGACTAAATCATTGACAACTTTTTTGTTTGAAGGACATCGCTCAAGATAATACTTCCTTAACAACTTTAACTCTATATCATTTTCACTAGCAATACGTACTTTTTTCAAATTTTCCTCACTCATTGATACATTTGACGTTACTAAATTGACATGCATTTTTAATTCATTTTCAACTCTTGTAATTTCTGTATCTGTAAGAGGAGCTCTTGACAATGTATCTGGAATGTACATATATTTTCGAGGCACATATTCGACAATTAGATCATACATTTCTAAGGACATCATTAACCTCCGCAAACGTGGTGGTATATCATTTAAAGGTTTCTTGAAAAGAGACACCAATCATAAACATATTGATAAAATCTCTGACAGCCAAACAGGATCGCATACAATTCTTTAACAATTTGCGCATAGCCTTGCTGTGTTACTGTCCATGACTTTGATGCAAAAGCAATAGGCATTTGCTCTTGTGCGATGAATGCACCTACTGCCAACTGAGACGCATCTACTGCTAAAGTAATTGTCTTTTCTGGGTCGTAGTGTGCAAGAACTGATACTGAGATTTTAAAATTTCAAATTCTTTCTGATAGTTTGCATTCCAAATTCAAGCTGAATCTTTTTTTAACAGATCTCTCAAAAGTTTAGTTTTCTCTGACAAGTTTTCAATGAAAGGTGACAGATAATTTATCATACCTGAAAATCTTTGTAAATCTTTAACATTTTTTGGACTCGGCATTTCAGAAATCATTTTAATTTTATTTTATTCTGGCTTCATACCAAAGGCTGAGAATTCATGACCGAAAAATGTGACTTTTTTGAGACAAAATTTACATTTGGCTTTATTTAATTTAATATTCACTTCTCTCATTTTCTCTAACACTGTTCTTAAATGTTCATTATGTTCTCTATCATCCTTACCATAAATCAGAATGTCATCGATAAATACTAGGACACCTGGCATATGGCCAAAAAGATCTACCATTATATTATAGAATATTTCTCAGGCTGAAGATATACCATATGACAGTTTCAAAAATTTATATCTACCAAAACAAGTTTGAAAAGTTGTTAAATCTGAACTTTTTTCATCCAATCTAAGCATCCAAAATCTTGAATATGCATCTAGATGTGAAAAAACCGTTGCATATTTTAATTTGTGCCTTATCTCATCCAAATTAGATATAGGAAAGTGAGGTCTCAAAATGGTTTTATTAAGATTTCTTGGATCTAAACAAAATCTCAAAGAATCATCAGACTTTTTGACAAGAACTATAGAATTTACTCATTAAGTAGGTTTCGTGACTTTTTCAATAACTCTTTGAGCCTCCATTCTTTCCAACTTTATTTTCAGAGCCTGGCGTAGTTGAAATGGTACTTTACGAGGGGCATCAACTCTTGGTTGAACATCTGGCCTCGTTGCAATAGAACATATTGGTGGTAAACAACATAAAGCATTAAATAAATCATTAAAAGAATGTAGAAATTCAATGTTTCCATTAGACTGACAGTAAAATTTTTTTTTATTAAATCAAAATTTTCACAAGTGGGTTCTCCAATTATAGTTTTACAATCTATATCGACTAATATAAATGAAAAGTTCCATTCTGAATTCTGGTATTCACCCACTATTTTGAATTATCCTATTACTGGAATTCTGTTGTCTGTTACCTCCTAATCCACTTACTTGAACATCTATTTTGTTAATTTAACTATTTCTTGACTTCAATGTATCGAATGTATTTTTAGACATAACATTGATATCAGCTCCAGTATCTATAACACAATTGACATTTTGACCATTAAATATAATATCAATGCACCAATTTTTATCATTCGATTTAAAATTATTATTATTTTTAAGGTCTACTCCGAAGGAGTATCTTCAAGATCTTCGTCGGGCGGTTTGGCCTTCAAATCTTTTGCACTCCATGTGCCAGCAGGTTTGTCGTCTATGTTCACAAGGCGACAGACCCACGGAGAATTTATCTTAGCAACTTTGAAGGGACCAACAAACTTTTTTGCCAGCTTGGCCGAGAAGAACTTACCAGCGTCTGACTGGATGTAATTCTTATACCACACCACATCTCCAGGACTAAATGTATCTTTTCGGTGTCGTAGATTATACGGTATTCGCGACCGGAGGAAGAACATTAGGAAGGTCATTTTCCTTATCGTTGAAGATAACTTCTCTCCCGAAATTAATGAGGTTGGGTGCTAACTGTGTCACCTAATGCTTTGATGCCCGTATGGCACTAGTCACTAGTGGCAAAAATTTGTCCCACTGCCGTTGATTCTCGCTGACATATGAGGACAGCATTGCTTTCATCACTCTGTGTGGACGTTCGACCGGATTCGCCTGCGGATGGTATAATGCGGTGAACTGGATTTCGACATTATAGGCCTTCATAGTTTCCTTGAAAACCCTCGAAACAAGCTGAGAACCGTTAACAACGTGGGGAGCTATATATGAGAAAGACCTGATCCTCCAAAAGTTGGCTAACAGTGGCGGCGGTAGCTGACGTGATAGGATGTATAAGAAGAAATTTACTGAAACAATCCAACACTGTCAGCATTTGTCCCATAGGTCTTTTCTGCTCGGGTTTCACACTCTGACAAACTGAACATTTTCGGATTTATTTTGCCACGTCCGATCTGAGCTTAGGCCAATAATATTTCTGGTTCATTCTGCCAATTGTTTTTGAAATACCAAGATGACCAAAGGTTGGTGGATCGTGATGATCGTGAATGACTTGGCTGCTCTGACTTCGAGATATCACGGGTCTTCTTTAGCGGATATTGTAGGTGGGACCTGTTGAGAAGCAACCACATAAGTCACTGAACCCGAAAGGGCATCAGGGACAAGATGTTCCTTTCCATTACGATGCACGATATCAAAGTCATAAGCCTTAAAACCTATGTTGCAATCCTTCCGAAAGGATGCTTTATATTAAACAACCACTTAAGACTTATGTGATCCGTTATCACGATGAATTTCGATCTTTCTAGGAATGACCTTAATTTCTCGATGGCTAACAAGACTGCCAAACATTCCTTTTCCGTTGTGGAAAACTTTCTCTCATGTTTGGTAAGAGAACGGCTGAGATATGCTACCACATGATCTCCATCAGAATATCTCTAAGAAAGGACAGCACCCAAACCAAAATCGCTGGCGTCTGTCTCCACCAAAAATGGCAAACTGAAGTCCAGGCAGGAAAGAATAGGCGCAGAGATGAAGCATTCTTTTATTTTTTTCATAGATTTGTAGCGGCACTCCGTCACTGGCAGGGGAGTGTGTAGGGATCACTTGGCGGCACTTCATATAGCCCTCGCGTAGCTCAATCAGAGCGCTTCGGTGGCCTAGAGGTTAGCGCTCAAGTTTCACCCGACTAGGTGCCGAGTTAAACTCCCGGCGGCTCCCTCAAACTTCTAACATCCCCTGCGTCTATGGTATGGCTCACACAAGCCATAGTGATGAGTCCAAATGTGTGCGTCAGTGAGAGGTCTGGATTCCTTGGCCACGACTATCTGCCAATATGCAGACTTGACATCCAGAATACTCAGGTACCGAGCATCCCTCAACTTATCCAGAATACCTGATACAAAAATAAATGGGATATGCGTCTGGGGTGCTGACAGCGTTCAACCTTTTATAGTTGACACAGAATCGCCACGAGTCCTTTTTCTTGACCATGAAAATCGGTGATGACCAAGGTGACGTAGAAGGCTCTACTACTCCTTTTTGAAGCATATCCTCGAGTTTGGCGTTAACGACTTTCTGTAATGCAGGTGATAAAGGATGATGTCTTTGTTTTATCGGCGTAGATTGGGTATGAATAGGATGTTCTACCCCTTTTACACACCCCAACTTGTTTTTATCGACGTTTGGGAAGGCTTCATCAATTACGGAGTTTAATAGGGCCCTCTGTTCATCAGAAAGTGATTCCACATCTTTAATACCCGGGCTCTGGATACTATCAACAAACATCTTTCCATTATGAAAGTGCCACTCGCCACTGAAAAGATCCGGAACTATTTCCATCTGAGTCCAAAAATCAATACCTAAAATCAAATGATGAGTCACGTCCGTGACGACAAGAACTTCCAAAATGCGAACACGATCGCGCAATTCAATAAGTAGGGTTATCGTGCCCATGCTATCGCACGACTGTCCATAGACCACCGTACAAGAAGTTCTGACAGACTTGTCAATTTTACACATATTTTTGAATATATCCAAACCTGTTCCGCCCAGTATAGTTCTTGATGTTCCGCTTTCTAAAAGACCTAGGACCGTTTGTCCCAAAATTTTGACTTCCAAGTATGGACGGTGATCATCATGTGCATGAGCTAATATGACATCTAAGACAGCACGCTTGTTCTGAAACTTATTTGACTTCTTCTCTTCTACCTGCTGATCTACGAGGTAGAAGAGCCTCTCCCGTTTTTTGATCAAGTTCGACAGGTTTTTGAGGTAACTCCCATGAAGCCACATTTGAAACAAAATATGGGCCTATCCGCTGCACACCGAAATTTATGAGATGTATCTCCACAGTTCCAACATAAAGGTGTCGAATGAGATCTATCAGAAGTTGAATTCTGATTCCTTATGTCAAGAACGTTAAGAGTATTAGCGAAAGCTGGTAAATGCGTTTTGTGATATGCAAGTTCCGGTTTTAGCAAATGGCGTGTATTAGAAGGTGGAGGGCAGTATTGTCGTATGCGAACTTCAGTTTCCTCAAGGGACCTAGACAAAGCTAAAAGTTCATTTATTGAGCTGATTGTATGCAAAGAAAGACCTGTCTGTATATAGGGTAACATATTCCGCCTAATCAGTTGAACACGTTGCTGTTCTGATGGCGGTGAACTGAGTTTGCGAAACAGATTCTCCATTGCCGAAATGTAGTTGATCACCTTCTCCTGTTGACCTTGAGTTATTTTCCTAATCTCTTCGTTAAGAGAATATTCGTTATCATAGGGCAGAAAGCTTTCTTTCAATTTGTGAATAAGATCATCCCAATCTCTAAATGAACCCATTCTATACCACAAAAGCGCCTCCTTCACAAAGAGTTCTGGTGCTGAACGGAACAATCTTTCCTTCGACACTCCGCAGCTCAGTCTCAGCTCTTCAATACGCTCGAGAAAAGCAAATTGCCTTAAGATTCGCCAAGAATAATCTATCGAAAGAAAATGGAAGATTCCAGATGGAAAACGAAGCTGTCTTATCTCTTATCACTTTTTTTTATAAGAATTTCTATTTTTTTGTATATTCAAATTTAGAATATTGAATTTTATAACATTGGAAACACTGATTTAATTTTAGGTTGGCATGAAATTTCAATGACAAAAATACAGTCAACTCAACCATAGAATATTTTTTTTTGTTCCGTACCTTAACGGACTTTATACCGTAACACTACTCCTTTGACGTGTGGATGCCCTTAGCCCATTCAGCACGTGAAAAAAAGTTTACCAATTTCATGGAAACTCGCTCTATTTGGCCTTTAGGACATAATCAGATGACAAAAAATGGTCAAAAAAAAATTATACTACAGGGGATTCAGAAAAAAAGTACCAACACAATTGTGTATGCTGGGGTTCAATTCGTATAAAACACTTTATTAAAATAGTGATAAAAAATTATTCAGTATGAAACTTTAAAAAACAGTTTTGATCTTTTGTAAGGCATAAATAAACATTGCATTTGATGCAAGTTGTACGGGTCCTACTTTCGCAACCATCACGCCAACAAAACCTCGCAGTTGTTAATGTATCGACGGTGGGAAAATGCTCGTATCCATAATTTTTTTTATCTTTACCAGGTAGAGGTGCCCTATAGTTTTGCGGTTTAGAAATTAATTCGGCTTCTTCATCTCCGATTTCATCTTGGTATTCATTAGGCCTCTTTCTTTTCGGTGTGACTAATAAACCTTCACTTATTTCTATCCGAAAATTCAGAAGATATTTAATTTTTCCTTTTGGAACCCCTGTTGCTCTACTATCTTCCCGATATTGCATCCAAGAGTTAACAACAGCTAGATCCAAAAAATGCAGAGCAACTTTCAAAGTCCATTTTTATGTTTTCATGGAAGTTCTGTAATACTCAAGCTGCTGGTCTCAAATATCCACGCCACCCATGTTATCATTGTAGCTTTTAACTATTTCCGAACATCTAACATCCAAGTTATTTGGACGTGCCATGTAATTATATTTGAATGTAAAATTTGAATTTGATGTCGAATAAAACTATTATTATTATTATTATTAAGTGCTGTTTTTCTTTTTTACACCACCTTTTCACTGTATGTTCAGGTTCAATACCAGATGTGTTCGAAAGCAAAGTAACCGTTTTTATATCCTTCCATTTCACTGCTACCATATTTACTTCATTACAAGAGAGTTGTTCACTATCTCCTCTGGCAAATTGGTTGTCAGGCTTAAAAGTTGCATTATTGATTCTTTTATTCATTACGGTCGCTGTTGCGTTAATCTTCAATTCAGTGAGCCTTTTCATTAGCAAAGGAGTAGTAAAGAATCTATCAAAATGTACAAAAATACCCTCTGGTAGTGATGTACGAAGCCTCAAAACAACTGCAGGACCTAACCCATATTCAATATCAGGAAGTGGAGTACGCTGCTCCTGGTAAATTTCAAAGTCAAGACTAGCTATACCTGTTGAGGATGCAAGTATTAAAATTTTTCAATCCCGTTGGTCTTGGTTTTCCTTTACAAGTTGTCTCAAATCACAACGACCTGTAAATGGGATCATTTGTCCGTCAATACTGTAGTTGTTGATTGATCTGTCCATTTTCAAACATGCGATCCTCACAGAATCAATTATTGGCTGAACTTTCCACAGAGCGTTTGTAGTGTAATTGTCTGGTGGTTTGTCTGTATCAACAAAATGGAGACACATTCTGAGTAAATTCAAGCAATCCCTGGTAAAAACGACGATTACATTTTGCTGTGTTATTACTGATTTCCAATATCAGTGTAAACGAGGGTATGGGATGCAACCAAAAATATGATGAGCCCCATAAAATTGCGTAATCTCTGTTGCAGTTGTATATTAAGTATTTTACCTCTCTTAGATAAACAATACATATTCGTATACGGTCACGGTTCTGACTCGTGAATAAGAGGACCGGTTCAGTTTCAGTGCGACGCCACTGGATATTTTTCATTTGACTCGGGAAGCGAAATATTATAGTGGTTTTAGTTCGATTCTTTAACTTTTTTTCTTTCGCGCCTGCGATAGGCTGACATATGTGTGGGACATCGGAATGTTATTCTTTCGTGTGTCATTCAGAAATTGTTTTTCAACTTTGAAAGAGATATATGTGTACCTTACCTTTTGAATCTTCGTTTTAACGGATCAAGTTTTCAAAGTTGATATCATCTAAGTTTTGGAAAAAGGAAATTACAGTGTTTTATTACCGTACCTGCCTGTAATTTTATCGACATTCTGTCGGATCGAAACCATACTTAGTGGAAAACCATACATTAGGCCTACATTTCACCATGTAAGTTGAAACACTTCAGTTATGAATTATTATTTGTGCCAATTTTATTAACAATGTAAAACTTTCTTATGTCTCACACATTGCGTTTTGCTTATTTGCAGAAGGCCTTCTTCTTTCTTTTTACTACTGTTCCGAGAGTTCCTGAGGATCAGGAATAAAACCTTATTCTTTCCTTTTGCGTTGTATTGGAGTTCTTAATTTGGCAACATCCAAGTTGATGATCGTCTTGTTTGAAATTATCTACCTTCGAAATATTGAGGTCAGATCTACGCATTTATTGTTTTTAATGGCTGAAATTTCGATGCTGCTCACTGCCCTTCCATAATAATTGTATCGGAAAATTATTACCATCCATCTGAATTAGTTTGAATCGAATCTATTCCTTAATTTCAATGCTAATTCGAACACAATTTGTTCGATAAGTGTAATTTTGTTATATCTATATAGTTGAACAAGTAATAACGTATATGATAAATTTTGTTGAACATCCCCATTATATTTTATGAGTGCTGTAAACCATTTATAACGTTATAAAGGGCTCCTTTAATTTGATATATTTTATATAGGAAAACTCCTCCTATTTACAATCTTACGTATTTATAAGATCTCTTTCAAATTTGAGTTAACATTTGTTATTTCGATGATTATAGAAAATTTACCCAATTTTCGTGATTTTCTTTTCACTTTTTCTGAGTGTCCATCTAGTTTTAGGAAGTTTTTTTATAAGTCACGTGGCACCTCAAATAAAGAAAATATATAAATTAAAATCTAACCCCAACCCCTCACCGAACGTAGAGCTAGCGGTCTTCCTAAATACTAAATAAATTTTCTAGTAATTATCTCAGTTGAAACATGATAATACGTAAAAGGGCTGTCTGGAAAATACGTTCGAAAGTATTCCAATGGAGTTTTGACAGAAACGTCAGCCCTATTAGCTAAGAATTCTTTTTATTTGGTTTATTTTCTTTACCTCGAAAATTCTTTTTACCCCATGTAAATTTAGTTTTTTTCTTTTTATTGAGCTATTTTTTTCTGCTCTACGACAACAGATGGCACTGTTTTTATACTTGTTCTATGCAGTCATCTGATGGATCAGGTCGCTCTCACCAAGACTTCTTGGTGGAATAGCACTGCCATCCATCCAAGTTGGGTCAGTATCTGAGTCATCTCCTCCTTCAATCTCAGAATCGTGGTTCAGTAATTCTAACACCTCCTCGACATCTTGTTGTTTGTCTAAGTTGTAATCTAGAAAAATAAAAAGACTCACATACAAACATATAGCCCGCACAAACGTGTAAGTGCAGATTAGGTACTAACAACGTAACTACACAATTGTGTATGTACATGTTAAACGTTCAATTTCGACATGAAAGTAAAATTTTTATTTGAATATCAATATATAGTTATTTGCTATCATAATTGTGAATGCAGTATCACTTTCGAATTATTGTTTGTTGCTAGATAATAATACTTACATTTTCTGCGAAAATTTCGGCCTTCCATCTTACCAAATACAAACACTAGAATGAAAAACCCAAACAAACGCACGTGACTTGATGCCGGTCCCAACTGGCAACGGGTACCTACACAAACTATGTCGCCCGTCCAGAACGTTATGTTTCGCGAATTTTCAGTTAATACGGAATGATAAACTTAAACCACACAATTGTGTTGGCAGGTGCTGAAAGGGTTAGTGCACTTGCTGACTGGTTGACTAAAATATGAAATTATTTTCTTGAGACATTACCATCGATTTGGCTATTTTAATTGATTCTTCCAAATCAACATCATCTTCAAGTAGACGTTCCCTTATGTTGGAATATTTGTAAGCCATATTTGAAATGAAAATATCCTTAATAAGTAAATCACGTAATGATCCAAATTCACATTCGTTCATTAAGTTCGGGAGACATGTGAGAAACGTGTCGATAGTTTCAGATGTTGTTTGTTGATGTCTGTTGACGGTCAGATTTCTTTTCGGAACGAAATAATCGATTAATAACTTCATAACTGCATCGTGTTTGGCTGATTATATATCTTCATTGAAGGAGTTGAAAACTTCCAGGCCATCTGCTCCAATATTGTGCGACTTTTCTCGTTTCGGTTTCCGAATCTAAATTAGTTGCCATAATATAGATTTCATACCTTTGCAACCATTTTTCCCATGTAGTTTTCATGTTCTTATTTCTGTCCACATTTAGAAAAGGAATTGTCCACGACATGCTTCTGTAATGTTCATCTAACCTCGAAATCGGCTTTTCTTCATCTCCTTTCATCACGAAGGTTGAAGATGACTTCTACTAAATTTTATTGAAGTAAGAACTGCTGGCCAAAGTAGATTTGGGACCAGTCCACTTCTATAAAACAACCTGATGAAAACTAATATTATGTTCGGCCTAATGCGCAAGCGCAATTAAGTTAGGTACAAGGCTAATAACGGTGCAGAAGTTCTGTTCTGTCGGGAATGCGAATAGATAAAGACTATTCTCACTGTAAGTAGATGCAAGCGTCCATCAGCCATTTTGTGTAATTAACCATTTTGTTGAAATAAACTTTTTATAAACAGAGTTATTCATTGTGAAAATATCCACCCTTGTAAATTTATATGTAGTTTTGAAGAAATAATAGAAAATATTCAAAATCCTCTCTTATTTTTCGGTTTCAACACCTGACACCATGTTATTTTAATTATATATTCGAAAGGTAATTGATAGACGACAAGACTTTGTGGATCACTTTATTGTGCTATTGTGCTATCTCTACTCCTCGTACACCAGGTTCATAGACCAGAGCGCATCACAAGTTGTGACGTCATATGCGCAGTCACATATATAAGGTATTTAATATACAGTGTATATCGTAACAATTGTGAGTTAACTTTAGTGCGTGAACGTAACCTGGAACTGTGTTATTATACCATAGACGATCATATTTTGAGGGATTGTGGAAAATTTCAAGCAGGGGGTGATAAGAGAATCTATATAGCTGTGTCACGTATTTAAAAGCTAGCCATCTTCTTCTAAACTCCAATGGAAGCTCTCCACTCTCGGACAACACAATGTTCGTAGGCGTTGATTTCATAAGTCCCTATCACATCCGTAAATCTTAGAATTGTACCACATCCGGCCTTCTTAGAATTGCCTTTGCACATCTACCAGAAAGTATTCCTCCAAAATCAAGGTAAGGTCTAACTAAGGCCTTATATACACTCAATAGCGTAGATGGAGGGGAGCCCCAAGATGGTCTGAAAATGGCTTTAATGGTCTTACACTCACTGATCGCTTTGGAACATTCCCTCTCCATTTAAGTTTCTGGTCAAATACCACTCCCAAATATTTGACCTGCTGTCTCCAGGGAATTGTTTGTTCATCCAAAGCCACCTATATTGACAGAGAAGGGAGAACATGTTTAGTAAAGATCAACGCAGCTGATTTCTGGACATTAATTTTCAAATTGCGCTCTAGGAGCCACCTATTAAACTTGTCCAAATTAATATTTAGACTAGTCGATGACGAGATATTGTTGATGAAGGAGCTCGTGTTGAATGATTCTTACTTTTCTCCTTGATAAAGATAGAAGATGTCTATCGAAACGTCGGAAAACATTACATCCACAATAGATGATGGTAATAGCCCAAACAATCATTCAACATAATATTTAGACGTTCAATAATTTGTTCTATATCACCTCCAGAGCAAAACATGGAAAAATTGCCAGCATACTGAAAGAGGAGAACCCTCTGATCTAGTAAAGTCTGTGGAACTCGCGTGTACAAATTAAATAGGGGTGCACTCAATACAGAGCCCTGCAAGAGACCACTATAAAGGACCTCCTCAAATTCCGTCCCCGATTCGCCTTGTAATGTTACCTTGCGTCCAAAAAAGAGCTCATATGTTAAATTAGCCTCATTGTGAGGAATTTTACAAGTGATCACATCTCTCCACAACACATTCAAATCAACACTATCGAACGCTCCTGCTAAATCCAAGAAAACACATATAGAAAAATGTCTTCTATCAAATGCTGAATAAATCTGTGAAAGGGCCTGCCCCTTCGGAAACCAAAGCTCAACGGTCCCAGTTGTTCTTCTATTATACCCTCTATTCTCTCCTTTAACATTATTTTCAGAACTTTTGTAATGCATGGAGAAAATGAAATAGGTCGGAAACTACTGCCCATATTTGCCGGGGGTCCATTCTTCAAGATGGGAACTATGACCGATGTCTTCATATTAGGATCAGGGAGCCAAAACGTAGGAGCTGATTAAACAGTGTGTAACGCCCTTACGTGCAGTTCCTTTATTAGTAAACTCGGGCGCCAGACTATTTGCTTCTGAGGGCGTCACCCTCACCTATCGAGCTCCTCCGGAATGTCCAGAAGCTCGAGCCTAGGCAGACTCCAGTGGAGAAATAAGTGGGTAGCTGTTGGAAGTAGAGGTGTCACCAATAAAACACGCGATTAACTAAAAATATACTCTCTATTCATACTAAATAAACAAACATTCCAAAATAATACGTCTCACAGTCCTTAAAACAAATCAACAGTTCATATCAGGTACAACAGTCCTTAATCAATATTACAAAATCCTCGTAGTCCTTAACCTCTAAGAACCCAAGTCCCAAATCTACTAATCCATCACCAAAAGTCCAGTAACATTCCGTGAAGGGGTTAGAGTGCACATAAAGCGATTACAGTGGCGAGTTACTCGATGTATTAGGCATCAGAAAGAATTCGGTGCAAAATGACTTAGGCATAAAAATGACTAAGGCCGTGTGATAAAAAATGATAATGTCTCGGGGTGAAAGCGAGAGGGGGGGGGAAAAGCAAAGCCTCACTCAGGCCAACCTGGACCATCCAAGCGGGGGGGTCCGTGGGGCACGGTTCCACACGGCGCAACTAGTGTCCGTGCGCAACAGAACCCCTCGATTAGAACTGCCAAGGCCCAGCCCAAATCGGAGTGACCGGCGGTATGGTGTGCGCATGCGCAAACCACCGCGCGTCCACCCGCGATGACGACAGGACCGAGGTCGAACCAAGTGCCTGCCGCACAGCAGCCCACACCACGGAACTTCGGTCTAAGCACGATTGAGCTTGCTCATCTCGCACATCAACGTCAGCTCCGCGAGATGGACAGCAGGAGTCCGCCAAGGTAAAACGGCCCACAACCTAGGGACGATTGAGTTTCCTCATCTCGGCACCCAGACGGCGGATACGCAATACTGGCTAAAGGACCCAGCCGACACCCGTGACGAATTCCGCACCCTCAAAGATCGGGCAAATCCAGTGCCTGCCGCGCAACAGCCCACGTCACGGAAAACTTCGGTCTAAGCACGATTGAGCTTGCTCATCTCGTACATCAACGTCAGCTCCGCGAGATGGACAGCAGGAGTCCTCCGAGGTAAAACAGCCCACCACCTAGGGACGATTGAGCTTGCTCATCTCGGCACCCAGATGTCGGATCCGCAATACCGGCTAAAGGACCCAGCCGACACCCGTGACAAACCCGTGCCTCTAAGGGGTCGGGTCGACAAACGACAACAGGGGGGAACCCACAACACGAACCTCACCGCGCAGCAGCCCACGCCACGGCAAACTTCGCTCTAAGCACGATTGAGCTTGTTCATTTCGTACCTCAACGTCAGCATCGAGAGATGGACAGCAGGAGTCCGCCGAGGTAAAAAGGCCCACAATCTAGGGACGATTGAGCTTGCTCTTCTCGGTACCCAGATGTCGGTTCCGCAATACCGGCTAAAGGACTCGTAAAGGACGTGATGCCCTGAACGCCCTCCTGCAGCCGTCGTTCGGTCTCAACGATCGAACCTCTCACTCACCTCCTGGAATCTCGTCCTCCACAAGTGGCCCTCCGGTCCCCTCTCTATACCCCTTTCCTACCTTGGTATGTCTGCCTACCACTGAACTCACTACCAGCACTAACAACACTGGCTGGACGCTCCCCACTAAACGGTAGAGGCTTTCCTCTTATTTTGAGTTCCGCGCCGTACGAGGAACTGACGTTCCCAGTGCTCGACTCGCCTATAAGTACCATTTTCGCCCCCCCCCCCCACCAACATACGTCGTGCGCACTGCAGATGGAGGTGGGAATGATCGGTCGGTGTCCCCACCGTTCAGCGTGATCTCGCTGGATTCGATCGAGGTCAACAGGTTTACGCCACGTAAACAAAACTACTTCGTTACACTCTCCCCTTACTTCCATAAAAAAAAAGAAATTTTTTTTTCTCTCTTTTCTTCCTGACCAAAAAAAAAAAGAGAAGAAAGGAACTTAGCCTAATAAAACCCTAGAGAAAATCTTAGTCCAAATCAACAGTATAAGAGAAAATCTTATCCTAAAGCAACAATATAAGAGAAAATCTTAGCCTAAATCAACAACATAAGAGCAAATCTTAGCCTAAATCAACAACATAAGAGAAAATCTTAGCCTAAATCTACAACATAAGTGAAAATCTTAGCCTCAATCAACAACATAAGAGAAAATCTTAGTCTAAATCAACATTATAAGAGAAAATCTTAGCCTAAATTAGCGATAACATACAAGAGGAAATCTTAGCCTAAATCAGCAATTCTCTCTACTGTTTGTCGGCTTTTGTGACGCGCACGCTGCGTTCCTTTGGGAGGGCGGTGGCGCGCACAACTGTCATGTGGGAAAATGGACGCCGCTATGCGTTCGTTTGGGAGGGTTGTCATCGCGCACTTCTGTCATGTAGGGCAAAAGGACGCGCACTATGCGTTCATTAGGGAGGGCGGTGACAAGCACTACTGTCATGTGGGAAAAGGACGCGCACTATGCGTTCATTTGGGAGGGCGACGCGTCTGAAACATAGGAAGCGTTAGCGGTCTTCAGATCTTTTATATGAATATGCCTTAATCTCTTGCCCGATCCGTCTCGCAAGTCGTCGACCACCGGTGAAACTACTTTGGTCACCACATATGGCCCAGAAAATTTCGGCGCCAGTTTGCCCGAAAACTGGTTCGCAGCTGCAGACAGCGGTCGTTCCCGGCGCCAGACTTCATCTCCCACTCTACATCTCCATTCCCGTCGCCGGAAATCATAATAGCGGCTTTCCTGGGTAAATGGCCGACCCAACTGCACCCGTACCAAGTCAAACACTTCGCGTAGCCGTTTTACCCGACTCGCGTGACTTCGGACCTCCTCACGACCGGCATCCTGAGCCTCTTCCTCATCCGCTACGGAGTCTTCTGGCTCCTCTCTGGGACGATTGTCATCAACAACCACTCTTGGTATGATCATTTCACGGCCGAAGTTGAGGAACGACGGAGTAAATCCCGTCGACTCGTGTCTCGCTGAATTCGTCGCCATCGCCAGCTCGGGTAGTCTCTCGTCCCATTCACGATGGTCGCCTTCACAAAATTGCGCTATCATTGTCTTCAACGTACGATTCGCCCGCTCGACGGCATTCGCTTGAGGGCTGTACACCGGTGTGAACCGTACTCGAACTCCCAATTGCCTCAGTAAGCTCCGAAATTCTCAACTAACAAACTGTTTGCCGTTGTCGCATATCACCGTGCGAGGACAACCAAACTTAGCAATCACCTGCTCGAAGAGAGCCCTCGTTACTGCTGGTGCTGTCGCCTTACGTAGAGCTCGAAATTCCACCCACTTGGTGAATTTATCCTGAGCCACAAATACAAACGTATTCCCTCTGGTAGAGCGCGGTAATGGACCAATCAGGTCAGGGGTCTTTTCCTATGCTTGGCTGCATCTTTCCAGGAGTCTGTTGCTGCGAAACTTTATATCTTTGACAGGACTGACACGATCTCACGAACTTAGCTATATCCCTAAACATTCCTGGCCAGTAATATAGTTTAGCCATCCTGCAAATAGTTTTTGCTATTCCCATATATCCGGTGGTTGGAGCATCATGGCTTTCCCGCATAAGAGCCTCTCTTTGGTTGGCGGGCACACACATCTTCCAGGGTCGGGACATATCGGGTTCGGTCAAGTCGTTCGACTCGAAGAAATGTCGATATAATTGGCCATCGCTCACGCAATAGTCGGGCAACGCCTCGGGATTATTTTCGACTTCGGCCAACTTCTTCGTATACCACTTGCATTCGGTCTCCTCAGACAAGCAAATCTCTCCCCCGGTTGGGCCAGGTAATGGACTTCTTGACAGCGCATCAGCCACTCTATTGAGGGATCCTTTTCGGTATTTTATGTCGAAATCAAATTGTTGTAAATAGACTATCCATCTGGCAATACGTCCTGCAGGGCTCTTAACTGAATTCAACCATCGGAGCGACTGATGGTCTGTCAATACTGTAAAGTGGTATCCCTCAAGGTAGGGTTGCATCTTCTCCACACCCCATATTATAGCCAGACACTCTTTCTCTGTTGTCGAGTAATTTCGTTCAGCCGGTGACAACGTTCTACTAGCATAGGCTATAACTCTTTCGACCTCATCGACACTCTGGGTCAGCGCTATGCCCAATCCTTGATCCGAAGCATCAGTCTGCAGCACGAACGGCTGCTCAAAATCAGGACACGCCAAAACTGAGGCCACCGTGAGTTTCTTCTTTAGCAGTTCGAAAGATTTTAGTTCCTCTGTCTCAAAACGCCATTTCTGCTTCTTGCGTAGTAGGCGAGTTAACAGTGCCACAATCTGGAAAAACTCCGGTATGAAGCGACGGTACCAAGATGCCACTCCGAGAAATCTTCTAATTTCACGGACACTTCGGGGTACTGGTATTGCTTGTATCGCCGCCACCTTGTCCGGATCGGTCTTGATTCCGTCCGAGGACACGACATGACCCAAATATTTCAGGCTTCTGCACCCAAACCGACACTTCTCTGGATTCAGCTGTAAGTTAGCTGCTTTGAGCCTTTGAAAAACCTCGCTCAGGATCTGCATATGATGTTCTAGCGAGTCACCCAAAACTATTATGTCATCCAGGTATGCGAAAACAAAGGGTTCCATCTCTGGTCCAATGATCCGATCTAGTAATCTCTGAAATGTTGCTGGCGCTGAATGTAGACCAAATGCCATTGCTCTGAATTGAAAAAGACCTCGTCCAGGTACCGTAAAAGCTGTTAGGGCCTTACTTTCTTTGCTCAGGGGTACCTGCCAATATCCTTGCCGTAAATCTAGGCTGCTGATATATTTTGCTCGCCGTAGTTTGTCGAGGATATGCGAGATGTACGGCAGTGGGTATGCATCTTTTATAGAGGCTTCGTTTAATTTTCGGTAATCCACGCAAGATCTAGCTCGTCCATCCTTTTTCTTAACTATCACCACAGGCGAGCTCCATGGACTGTTAGATGGCTCTATTATTCCCTCCTCTAGCATTCGGTCGACCTCTTCATTGATAATCTCTTGTGTCGCAGGATTACGTGGTTGGTATCTTTGTTTAATGGGTTCAGTCCCCGGTTTGAGCTGAATCTTATGTTCGACCAGGCTCGTCGTTCCTTGGATATCGTCAAATTGTTCAAGTTCCCTGTCCAGAAAGCGGTTGAGCTCTCGTCTTTCTTTCTCAGGGAGTTCCAGTTCTTCATGGTTGTAATCGGCTTTCGAGCAGGACAGTGATTCCTCTCCGATAGATCTCAGTAATCTACCTCTGTAGTAGCAGGACACAGTTCTTAGTTCAATGCTAAAATCGTATTCACTCAGCACGTCTATCCCAACTACTATGTCTATCGGTAAACTCTCCATATACAGCATATCCACCGTGATACAATCGTCGTGCAAGCGCAATGGAAGTCTATAGTATCTTGGGATTGATACTGACTGTCCATCAGCTATCTTCGCCGTAGCCTGGTGTGTGAAAGATGGTATGTTCATTCGATCGCAGTAATCAGCCACAGTTCTTCCCAAGAATGACTTCGTAGCACCAGTGTCCAGTTACGCTCGAAAGTTTCTCCCTTCCACACTGACATAAATTATAGGCCGGTTATCTGGCGGATGTCTCTGAATGGCATTTAACTTCAAGGCTAGTCTTTCAGAGGATTGCGGATGCCTCGTCCTCGCGCAATCCTCACTTAGTTTTCTGAACAACCACATTCTCTTGCAGAAACGCCATCTCTTCCACACCGTGGACAGGAAATCTTGGGGGGGTTTCGGCAGTTTATTCACATATGTCCTGTCTCTCCACACCTAAAACATACCATCGTGTCCTCTTTGAATCTCACAGTTCTTCGGTTGGGACTAGGCCGTGGTTCCTGGGCGACAACGTTCGTTCTAACGACCGTGTCACTATTCCTGTGTGGTAACTCCATCGACGTTCTAGTCGGTCCGACACATTCGGTCTGGTTTGCGGGCTTTGGTACACGAGATGAGGCTCTGGTGTTACTATGGCGCATTCTGTATGTACTGGAGGTGGTTTATACTGTTGTGCCTGCCAATGTACCAACTCAAACACCTTGCCTTTATTCAGTAGTTCCTCAATTGTATCGGTATGCTGGAATACCAGTGCTCTCTGAAGATGTGGCAACAAGCCTCGTCTGATAATTGTGACTTGCTCGGTCTCAGTTACAGAGTTATGTACCAGCTTTCGAAATAGGTTTTGCATTCGAGTCACGTACAGTACAAGTTTTTCATCTTTGCCTTGCGTTCTCTTTTTAATATCTTCGAGAAGCAACTCTTCGTAATTTGGTGGCAAGAAGGCTTCTTTGATTTTGGTTTTAAAATCTTCCCAGCTCTCTAAGTTTGCTTTTCGTGGTACATACCAATCTCGTGCATCACCCCTCAATATCTCATAAATTGACTTAAATATATCTCCGTGTGTCAGATTTCTCGACTCGGCTAGTTGTTCGATCTCGTCCAGAAACGCTGTGATACTTCCCGAGCCGTCATAATGTACGTTCCACATATACAATGGGACTGTGGGGGCACGAGTGGGGTAGATGTGGTACATACTCCTCTCGTCCTCCCGTGGTGGGGGAACTGGTGTTTCTCTCTCTTGTCTCCTTGTCTGCACCGGTAGTGGGGTAACCACAGACTCCACTGACTCTATTGTCTCCCCTACGATGTATGCATTCTGTATTGATGCTCTCCTCGTTGATTCAGTAAATCCACGTCTTGGTATCTCTGTCGTCGTTGGCACAGCCTCTCTGCGCACCCGGCTCCGCAATGAATAAAAAATCCGGCGATTGATGGAACCAGTAACCAGTCGTCGTTCGTATCCCACAAGGTCGCGCGTTTGTCCCAATCGTTCGAAATTCCTCGTCTCTGCCGTCGATGTCAAATGACAGCCTCTGGTCTCTAACTTCTCTTGCTTGGTAAGTCCTATCGGTCATCGGTACCAAAACCGGCATATTATCTCCAGGTATCGGTGCATCAATTGAAGACGGCGTCTCAGTCGCCTCCGTAGCCAATCCAGCGATGCTACGTGCATCCTCTAACGCTATTCGAGCGTCCTCCAAAACTTCCATCATTCTATCTCTCGTCAGTCCTTCCTCCATGGTGCCTGGCTTCACCAACCTCAATCTATGCTCAACATGCTCCAGACGGCTGAACATCCTCCTATATACGTTTCGTGCATTTCCAGTGTCAAATTCCGGAACATCTTCCAACAATTCGCTCAGTTTCGAACCACAGATCGCCAGCTCCACTGGGGTATCCAGCTTGACATCCTCGGGAATGTCTATCCCTCTCGACAGCGCTCTTCTCAGCAACACCCGATCCGCATCCTCAGTGGATCCAACTTCCAACCTCCGGGCACGCAACTCCCATACGAGTTCGTCACTCCGAAGCATATCCACATCCATCCTTACTTCCTTCGGATATCCAACAACTTCAAACTCCAACAACCAACGTCCCTGCTCGGGCGCCAGAATTGTAACGCCCTTACGTGCAGTTCCTTTATTAGTAAACTCGGGCGCCAGACTATTTGCTTCTGAGGGCGTCACCCTCACCTATCGAGCTCCTCCGGAATGTCCAAAAGCTCGAGCCTAGGTAGACTCCAGTGGAGAATGAAGTGGGTAGCTGTTGGAGGTGGAGGTGTCACCAATAAAACACTCGGTTAACTAAAAATATACTCTCTATTCATACCAAATAAACAAACTTTCCAAAATAATACGTCTCACAGTCCTTAAAACAAATCAACAGTTCATATCAGGTACAACAGTCCTTAATCAATATTACAAAATCTTCATAGTCCTTAACCTCTAAAAACCCAAATCCCAAATCTACTTGTCCATCACCAAAAGTCCAGTAACATTCCGTGAAGGGGTTAGAGTGCACACAAAGCGATTACAGTGGCGAGTTACTCGATGTATTAGAATGACTAAGGCCGTGTGATAAAAAATGAGAATGTCTCGGGGTGAAAGCGAGAGGGATGGGGGCGAAAAGCAAAGCCTCACTCAGGCCAACATGGACCATCCAAGCGGAGGGGAGTGTCCGCGCGCAACAGAACCCCTCGAAGAGAACTGCCAAGGCCCAGCCCAAATCGGAGTGACCGGCGGTATGGTGTGCGCATGCGCAAACCACCGCGCGTCCACCCGCGATGACGACAGGACCGAGTTCGAACCAAGTACCTGCCGCACAGCAGCCCACACCACGGAACTTCGGTCTAAGCACGATTGAGCTTGCTCATCTCGCACATCAACGTCAGCTCCGAGAAATGGACAGCAGGAGTCCACCGAGGTAAAACGGCCCACCACCTAGGGACGATTGAGCTTGCTCATCTCGGCACCCAGATGTCGGGTTCGCAATACCGGTTTCAGGACCCAGCCGACACCCGTGACGAATCCCGCACCCTCAAAGATCGGGCAAATCCAGTGCCTGCCGCGCAACAGCCCACGTCACGGAAAACTTCGGTCTAAGCACGATTGAGCTTGCTCATCTCGTACATCAACGTCAGCTCCGCGAGATGGACAGCAGGAGTCCTCCGAGGTAAAACAGCCCACCACCTAGGGACGATTGAGCTTGCTCATCTCGGCACCCAGATGTCGGATCCGCAATACCGGCTAAAGGACCCAGCCGACACCCGTGACAAACCCGTGCCTCTAAGGGGTCGGGTCGACAAACGACAACAGGGGGGAACCCACAACACGAACCTCACCGCGCAGCAGCCCACGCCACGGCAAACTTCGCTCTAAGCACGATTGAGCTTGTTCATTTCGTATCTCAACGTCAGCTTCGAGAGATGGACAGCAGGAGTCCGCCGAGGTAAAAAGGCCCACAATCTAGGGACGATTGAGCTTGCTCTTCTCGGTACCCAGATATCGGTTCCGCAATACCGGCTAAAGGACTCGTAAAGGACGTGATGCCCTGAACGCCCTCCTGCAGCCGCCGTTCGGTCTTAACGATCGAACCTCTCACTCACCTCCTGGAATCTCGTCCTCCACAAGTGGCCCTCCGGTCCCCTCTCTATACCCCTTTCCTACCTTGGTATGTCTGCCTACCACTGAACTCACTACCAGCACTAACAACACTGGCTGGACATTCCCCACTAAACGGTAGAGGCTTTCCTCTTATTTTGAGTTCCGCGCCGTACGAGGAACTGCCGTTCCCAGTGCTCGACTCGCCTATAAGTACCATTCTCGCCCCCCCCCACCAACATACGTCGTGCGCACTGCAGATGGAGGTGGGAATGATCGGTCGGTGTCCCCATCGTTCAGCGTGATCTCGCTGGATTCGATCGAGGTCAACAGGTTTACGCCACGTAAACAAAACTACTTTGTTACAAGTCTTAAGAGGCTAATTTTGATAGACAATGGAAGATGAAACAAAATTTTGTAATCAATACCATCAAATCCCGGGGCTGAGTCCTTTTTCAGCCTTAACGAAAAAATCATCTACACCAGATTATGAGACCGATTTTGACAATCTACGAAGACTCTCCCCACAGAATACCGACCAGAGAACTTTTTAATTATATCCCAGAAGAGATCTGTCCTTTCCAAAGAAAGGTTTTCGCAAAACTGCTTAAACGATTCTTTTTTCTTGCTCCTTATCAATTTCCTGGTTTTTGCAACCTGTCTCTTGTATCCTATATAATTTTCCTTGTTAGATGAGCACCTATATTTTGTGAGTAGAGATCTTCTCAAGACTTTCCTTGCAACCTCCTTATCCCACCAATAACCCCTATATGCTGATTTGAGCCTATTGTGTTATTATTGTGTGAACGAGATTTACGAAATCCGACACATTTTCCACCTGACAGCTATTAAAATTGTCAATGACCTGCCTATAAAACAAATTGCAATCATCCTGCTTGGTTTTATATTTTCGAAGAGATGTTTTTTCTACCGGGGTCTCCCCAGAGCTTTTATCAATCTTGACAAGTATTGGAAAATGATCACTGGGTCCTGTGTCCTTGACTGTCGCCCATTTGCATATAATAGACATATCTCCGCACACATTGTCAAGTTTGGCGCACTAGGATTCGCCTGAGGAGGGGTCAACCTTGTTGGGGAACCGTCATTGAGCAACACGAAATCGTTGTCCCACAAGAATACTTGTACGGTGCTACCATTCCGGTTAAGAAAACCTGATTTCCATTGGGGATTCTGTGCGTTAAAATTACCCAGCAGGATACATGCTCTACTAGAGTGCCCAAGGAACTGCTCGAGTACAGAAAGTGAAAGGACAACATCCAGAGGAACGTGTACACATATTATTTTGTATCCGCAGCAGTTTAGGCCCATGGCTTGCATTCCAAGTGGGAGGTTTAGAGAGCGCAAATCTACCTCACGAAAAGCCAAGCCTTTACGAATCGCCACAGCGATTCCTCCAAATCCATCTGCTCTATCCAACCTCACCAATGTGAAGCCCAATTCGGACAAGCACTGTTTCATTCAAACATATTATGTCCGGTTCCAAATTTTTAATTAAAATTTTCAGATCATTAAAATTTGCTAACAATGATCTAATATTCCATTGTATATCTACACCGATCAAGTAAGTAGGAAAGGGACATATAGACCTCAGGAAAACAACAGAAAAACCAAAAAAAATCAAAAAGAAAACCACGGTGTAAACAAGAGTGAACTATATAAAAACACAATAATAAGGTTGAAGAATTACTATACTTTAAATATTCCTCATGTGTAGCACCATGATTTACCAACTTTAATTAACCGCAGAAATCCGCTCTAAAACTGTCTGTGAGCATTTCATTTGTCATTGGAATGATCTACTTAACGCGCCGAATCGGTCGATATCACATGGTCGATGTCTTCGATCTCGTCGGTCCTTTCACTGTCGAGAAGCTGCTGAAATAACACGTTTGAAGTGTTTTCGTAGATTTTATGTGCGAATTTTTCCTGGCGGAAGAGATTTTCCGGTAAGTTTTCATTTATGATCAGACAGGGTTTATTCGATCCTAAATGTCATGTTTATTTAATGCATTTAATTATTTTTTGTGTAGATGACAAAAAGATGTCGTATAATTCTGGTCGGACCGCCATTTTTTACTTTTCCATTTGAGAATATCTGGTGGATCAGCTCACTTTCATTTACTTTGATATTGTACTTAACTTTATTGTTCAATTTCAATTTCAATTATTTGATTTTTTTGTTTTCTCGGTGTCCAGAGTTCTCTGAATTTTTAGTGTCGAACTATCTGCGCCATTGGGTTCTTTTCTGAACACATGGTTATTTTTTTTTCTTTTAAAAGATTTTCGTTTGTAAAATGATGCATTTAGAGAACGATGGAAACTAAGAGATTTTTATCAAGTCAAAACTGATAAACCCGATTTTCACAGCCAAACCCGTCGGGCTATGGAATTTTGTCGTCGACCTATCAAGTACAAAATTCATTGAAGTTGAGAGCTTGTTGCCAACTTGCAGCAGTGGCGTACAGAACATTTCTTTGACTGAAAAACCACCAGAGAAGATAATTATCGAACGTTTCTTCAACTGAAAAACCACCAGAGAAGATAATTACCGAACACTTCTTCAACTGAAAAACCACCAGAGAAGATAATTACCGAACACTTCTTCAACTGAAAAACCACCAGAGGAGATAATTTTCCTGGAATCTCAATATACAAGGATAAACAAGATAAGTCTCAGTGAAGGGGATAGTGATTACCTGTGAAACATACATGACCGAACATCTTGTCAATTCCACTCAATTTTGACTGTACATTTGTAAATAACTTATATTTGTAAAAAGTGGAATAAATAACGACTGTTCCAATTTGAACTTTCATTGATTAGGGTAGAGGCATCAAATCATTTTACGGCTCTCCAGCTAGCCGGCCAAAATTATTCCATCTATATAATTAAATAAAGTTGCTTTGTTACACAATTGGCGACCAACGTGAAAGGCCCCGATTTTCGTGATGCTTCTACACCTGTCAATGATTGTTTGAACCACTGGTAGCAGATTTTTCGCGGCTCAGAACTCAATATCACAGGTGGTTTCTATTTCTTTTCTTTTTTACTACTTCTCTAACATATTGATCCCTTTATATACTTTTCACTTATCTTTCTTTGCCTACCGTTGATGGGCTGGTTCAACTCTCACTACCCGTTATCTTGTTATCAGTATTTTTTTGTATTGCCTGGGGGTGAGATTTGAAGTTGCCTGATACCTTTGACAATATGTCAATTAATCCAAACTATTTGAAGGCTCATGAGCTTACTTATGAAGTTTCTATTCGCTTGAATAAGAAGGTGGTTGATACAGTAGATAACAATCGTAAAACTTTGAGAGGTTCTCTTTCGCAGGAAGGAGCAAACCGTAGTTTTGTTACCTTGGTAGATGTCTATACCTTTGATGAAAATTTACAAGATCTCGGACTTTCTCTCAAACAAATTTCGGAATTGATAGACAAATTTGGAACTTCCTCTTCTAGGGATGATTATAACCGAATAACATCTAGGTTAGTTCATAGTTCAGGTAGAATAGATCGGTTACAGCCTGTAGATGACAAGCAGGCCGATATTAAACAGAAACTGTTAACAGAACTTTTTATGCTAGAATCAGATCTGGCTGATAAGCGTTTTTCTGATGAGCCCCCGGCTTCATCCACTCCAAAAATTCCATTATATAGTCCTAATATAGCGTCAGAAAATATGACATCACATTTTTCAAAGAGAATCCCAGTGTATAAGTGGGGTATTAAGAAATTTTCCGGTAGGGAACCTTTGGTTTCATTTCTTGATTTGGTCGAGTCACTTAAAGTATCTCGAGGTTGTACTGACCAAGATTTATTCGAATCGGCCTCAGATTTGTTTCATATGGATGCATGGACCTGGTGGCACAATCATTATATTAGGAAGAGTTTCAAAGATTGGTCTGAACTAGTAACCGGTTTGAAACAAACCTTTTTACCTTCTAATTATGATCAAGTTCTGATGGATGAAATAAAATCTAGAAAGCAACAATTAGGTGAATCTGTAGCTGTTTTTATTAGTTCTATAGAAGCGCAATTTAATAGACTAACAAACCGTCCTCCTGAACAACAAATTGTCTCTACTATTCGAACCAACTTACTGCCTGATTTTGTTAAAGCCTTGATTCTCCAAGATGTCAATACCATACCTCAGTTGGTTTCTCTGTGTAAGCGTATTGAGGATACTTTACCCTCTGAGTTGCCTCATAGATTCCCTAAAGGATTAAGTGTTTCTGAAGTGAAATCTAATGTAATTTGTTGGAACTGTAAATCAACAGGACACAAATATTCGGTTTGTAGAAAACCTAGGAAAGTTTTTTTGTTTTGGTTGTGGTTCTGAAGGGAAGACTAAGCTTTCCTGTAAAAAGTGTCAAAAAAATGTACAAGCTGGTGGATCTATGGCAGCAGTCGGCCACCAGCAAGAATTAAGTCCAGTTCAGCCTGCCACAAAAGTTCAAAATTTAGGTCAAACCAGAAAGTCAACAAAAATTAACATCTCTCGATAACAATCTTTTTGACCGTGAATCTTGGAAAGAATGGCTCGTTACTGTTGAAAATTTTTATAATAACTCAAATAATGTTCCTAAAACACCTAAAGTTCTTAGATCGCAACCAGAAAACCCTTATCGAAGACCAATTTCTCTACTCAACCCCTATTAAATAGACTTGCTCATGATAATCGACCTTACCTGAATGTATCTGTTGAGGGTGAACAAGTATCAGCTCTACTAGACAGTGGCAGTAACGTCTCAATTCTCGGCTCACCTTTTTTCTATATCTTGCAAAAGCTCAATCTTCCTATCGATAACGACGTCTCTGTTAGCTTAACAACGGCCGATGGTCATTTACAGAATACCCTAGGGTACGTTTTGTTGCCAATTACCGCTCATGATACTCTGAAAATTCTAAAAGTGCTTGTAGTACCTTCTATCTCTCATAAGCTAATTTTGGGGATGGACTTTTGAGACTTTTCAACATTAAAATCGACTTTTCTAAATTTCTTTACGATACATCTTTGCTTTCTTCAGCAACCATCCATACTATTCAGTCTTCAGATAATTTATCTGCAGTTCAACGAGATGAACTCAATGAGGTAATTGATTTGTTTAAGCTTATTGGCCCAGAGCATAAGATTGGTAGAACTCATCTGCTTACTCACTCTATTAAAACTGAAGGCAGTCCTATAAGGCAAAGACAGTACCCATTATCTCCGGCAATGAAAACTGTTCTTAATAGGAAATTGATGAGTTGATCAAACTCGATGTGATCAAACCGGTGACTGAATGTTCGCCTTGGTTGTCTCCCTTATGGCTTGTCCAAAAGAAAAATGGCAAGCATAGAGTAGTTTTTGATGGTAGGAAATTAAATTCTGTAACGGTCCAGGACAGCTATCCGATGCCTCTGATCGACACAATAATTAGTAAAATTAAAAATGCCTCCTTTTTAACTTCCATAGATTTGAAATCAGCTTTTTTTCAAATACCTTTAGACGAAGAATCCAAAATCAAAACAACTTTTTCAGTACAGGGTAGAGGTCTATTCTGTTTCAATGTTTTACCTTTTGGCTTGAACAATTCAGCTCAGGCAATGTGTAAGTTGATGGATATGGTCGTTGGTCCATCGTTGGAGCCTTACGTTTTTTATTATCTCGACGATATCATTATTGCAACACCAGATTTCGATACGCACTTGACTATTTTAAGGAGACTTTATAAGAGACTTAAAGATGCCAATTTGACGGTTAACTTCGAGAAATGTATGTTTTGTCGTCCCTCTTTGAATTTTCTCGGTTTTGTAGTCGATGAGAAAGGTCTCAGAACGGATCCTGAGAAGGTCCGGTCCATTTTAGAATATCCTGTTCCCAAAAAACACCACACAAATTAGACGTTTGATTGGATTAATCGGTTATTATAGACGGTTTCTAAAGGATTTTTCAACCATGTGTAGTCCAATTTCTGACTTATTGAAAGGTCAAAAAAGGGTCAGAGTATTTCGTGGACGAGGGAAGCAGATCAGGCATTCTCTCAGATAAAATTGTCATTAACAACCACACCTATATTAGCTAGTCCTGATTTCACTAGAAGATTTTACTTGGCTTGTGATGCTTCAAATGTCGGAATAGGCGGAGTCCTTTTTCCAGAACATGATGGTTTAGAACATCCTATTGCTTATTTCAGTCGGACTTTGAATAAATGTCAAAGAAAATACTGGACCACAGAAAAAGAGTTACTTGCAGTGCTCCTGTCTATCGATCATTTCCGTCCGTACATTGAAGGTACTGAATTTACAGTGATAACGGACCACTCATCTCTCATTTGGCTCAGTACGATGAAAAATCCCTCACCTAGAATAGCCCGCTGGATTATGAAGTTGTCTGCTCATAAGTTCAATATAGTACATCGCGCAGGCGTGCTTATGAATGTACCGGATTCTCTATCTCGGATTCCCGAGGCATTGGAGGCTGCAGTTTTGGACCTGTCTGTGCTCAAACCTGATGAATGGTACCGCAAGATGCTCTACAGAGTAACGTCTAAACCTTACCTTTATCCAGATTTTAAAGTTGACAATAATGTTTTATATAAGCATATCCTGTGTAAATCGATAATTCCTAATAGTTTATCTGAGTGGAAAATTGTTGTTCCCTCTGCGAATAGAGACCAAATTTTGAAAATGTACCATGATGATCCAATTGGAGGTCATTTGGGTGTATTCAAGACCTTTTCCCGAATTTCACCTTTATACTATTGGCCAAAAATGCGTGAATCAATTTTAATTTATATTCAGAAGTGTAAAATTTGTGCTTCTTGCAAATCCAGCAATTTACCTCAAGCAGGTCGAATAGGAAATTATCGCAATATCAATTTCCCACTTCAGTTGATTTCTGCAGATCTTTTGGGACCCTATCCCAGATCTAAGAGCGGTAACCAGTACGCCCTAGTTGTTACTTATTGGTTTACTAAATTTGTCTTGATACAACCCTTAAATCGAGCAACTTCCAAGGATGTATGTAAGTTCATTGAAAACCAAGTTTTCTTATTATTTGACGTGCCACAAATCATTGCTGTAGACAATGGAGTGCAATTCACGTCTAATGAATTCAAGGTACATGTAAAAAAATACAATGTACAGAAGATCTGGAACAACGCTCGCTATTTTCCTCAAATTAATCCAACAGAAAGAGTAAACAAAACTATCACTACAGCAATTAGATCTTTCATTCATGAAAATCATAAAACATGGGACATGGGACGAACACATCTTTGAAATAGCTCAGGCGATTAGATTGGCCAGACACGAGGTTACAGATCTTTCACCATCATATCTCTGTTTTCTTAGAAATGTACCCACTGATGGTGCTTTCTACGGACAAATTGCGGAAAACGCGAATAATATTGTTTCTGTACAGAAGAGGTTGTTGGATCCTTTTTGCAGGAAAAGTTACCTGATTTATATAAAAATGTACAGAAACGAATCTATCACGCTCACCAAGTGAATGCACAACGCTACAATCTGAGGAGAAGAGATGTCAGATTTCATGTCGGCGATAGAGTCTGGAAGAAGAATTTCGTTCTTTCAGATGTGACCAATCAGTTTTCTGCTAAACTAGCACCCAAATTCGTTCCTTGCGTAATCAAAAAGGTTTTATCGCCCGTCATGTACAACTTGGAAGACATGAATGGAGGTAATCTCGGTAATTTTCATGTCTCGCATATTAAACTCGATGTTACACAGGATAGTGCCGGTGAATCAGATGGTGACACTGCGGATTGATTGAGGAGGAAAATTTTTTCTTACTAGTAATATGTTTTAGGTGCTCTACGACTTCTTTACCTATTTTATCGAATATCTTGTCTCTACTATAGTTATCTTTGCTCCCACGCTATACACCGTGCCCTACCTATTGGAGAATAGATACCTTAATTACCTTGAACTTAACTACCGTTACCCTAATTATCTTTACCTCAACCATCGTTACCTTAACTATTTTTGACTCTACTATCTTTACCTGATTATCTATGCACTACATCACATTAGGTGTCTTACTTTCGAAAAGGAGGACGTCATTATCAAAAGTCTGAGTACCTGTTAATTTGCTGAAGTTCATCGCTGTTATGCAATTCCCTATATAAATCAGAGCGTAACTGTTGATGTACTTTAGATATCGTGATTGTCAGATCTGGGGATCTTTAGGATTCCATAACCCTTCTTGTCTTGTTTTTTTCTTTTCCTTATATCTTTTTCTTAGAGATGAATCGTGATGTTCATCTTGCAAGTAACCCTTGCTGGCGCCCATTACCTTTTTCTTTTTGATCATTGGTCGATCCGTAGATGTTTACCCTATCTGCACAAATGCCTCAATACTTGGCAATTAGTATCCCGAACTCTTTTCTATTTTTACGTATTATTGGGCCGGTGGAATCTGTGGGGAATGTTTCTCTTTAGAGTCATATTTTATCGCAGATTCTCAGGCGGCGTGGTGTTGCCTCCTCTCATCCTTTTATCGTCCAACTCAAACGCTTGAAAAGGTACACCATGCTTGGTTGGGTGGGTCACTTGTGACAATACGTCAAGTCTATAACATCAAGACAATAACAATTAAAACAGAACTACACGTTGAGGTCTTACCGTATCGATGTTTGACTTTTTCTCATTTCACAGAATAGAACTGTGTACCGATTTTGACTTTTTCCGTTTCACAGAATGAAACTATGTACCGATTTTGGCTTTTTCTGTTTCACAGAAAGAAACTGTATACTAACTTTGATATATTTTTTTTGTTTCACAGAACGAAACTGTAGGCTTTCACCACGTCCTGGCGGATGCGCTCAGTGGGAGGATGGATTCCTTGGGCCGTGATTGGGACTGGGCAGTAAACGAGGTGACCTATAACTGATAGCGAACGCAATGCTGCTTTTGAGAGCCTACACAACACCCTCTCTGGCTCTCAGTCTCAGTCATGACTCCTGGGCTCCCAAATCTCATTGTGTTGCGGAAGACAGAATTGTGTGGGAGGTTGAAGGTCTAGTTCACTTGGATGGACGTCTTTCCAGCATTGGTTGGGCGGCAGAGTTTGGGGTGATATCCTCTGTATAAGTAAACCCTCATACCTTCCGTTTTTTTTGCCCTTCAGGCATAATTAACTTTTCTAAATTTAAAATTTTTTCTCATTTGGTCTCATAAAAGGTATGTCTGGGAGTAGTCTCCCATTTCACTTTGGAATACTTGGATTCAAGTATTTTTGATGTTTTGCGCGGTGACTTGTAATTTTAGTAGCTTTATGTACATATCTATTTTTTTATATATCGTTCCAAATTTGGCTATCTACATTTCTGTGTATATTCGAGATCTGTCTTAGGTCGAAATTAACTTTGTCTGATCAACTTTTTAGCAGAATAACTTTTCATTATTATAAAAAAGATGTTTAAAAAAAAAAAAAATTACCGGGTAGAGGGTGTGTAGCACCATGATTTACCAATTTTAAGTAACAGCAGAAATCCGCTTTGAAACTGTGGGTGAGCATTTCATTTGTCATTGGAATGATCTACTTAACGCGCCGAATCGGTCGATATCACATGGTCGATGTGCTCGATCTCGTCGGTCCTTTCACTGTCGAGAAGCTGCTGAAATAACACGTTTGAAGTGTTTTCGTAGATTTTATATGCGAATTTTTCCTGGCGGAAGAGGTTTTCCATTAAGTTTTCATTTATGATCAGACAGGGTTTATTCGATCCTAAATGTCATGTTTATTTAATGCATTTAATTATTTTTGTGTAGATGACAAAAAGATGTCGTATAATTCTGGTCGGACCGCCATTTTTACTTTTCCATTTGAGAATATCTGGTGGATCAGCTCACTTTCATTTACTTTGATATTGTACTTAACTTTATTGTTCAATTTCAATTTCAATTATTTGATTTTTTTGTTTTCTCGGTGTCCAGAGTTCTCTGAATTTTTAGTGTCGAACTATCTGCGCCATTGGGTTCTTTTCTGAACACATGGTTATTTTTTTTTCTTTTAAAAGATTTTCGTTTGTAAAATGATGCATTTAGAGAACGATGGAAACTAAGAGATTTTTATCAAGTCAAAACTGATAAACCCGATTTTCACAGCCAAACCCGTCGGGCTATGGAATTTTGTCGTCGACCTATCAAGTACAAAATTCATTGAAGTTGAGAGATTGTTGCCAACTTGCAGCCGTGGCGTACAGAACATTTCTTTGATTGAAAAACCACCAGAGAAGATAATTATCGAACGTTTCTTCAACTGAAAAACCACCAGAGAAGATGATTACCGAACACTTCTTCAACTGAAAAACCACCAGAGAAGATAATTACCGAACCCTTCTTCAACTGAAAAACCACCAGAGGAGATAATTTTCCTGGAATCTCAATATACAAGGATAAACAAGATAAGTCTCAGTGAAGGGGATAGTGATTACCTGTGAAACATACATGACCGAACATCTTGTCAATTCCACTCAATTTTGACTGTACATTTGTAAATAACTGATATTTGTGAAAAGTGGAATAAATAACGACTGTTCCAATTTGAACTTTCATTGATTAGGGTAGAGGCATCAAATCATTTTACCTGCTCTCCAGCTAGCCGGCCAAAATTATTCTATCTATATAATTAAATAACGTTGCTTTGTTACACATTATATACAATTCTTTTTCTTGATGTGTTCTGTTCTTGTGAAAATGACTGTTCGTTCCAACTTGGTGAGTATGCACATACACTATCCTGCGAGAGTAGCACGGACTGAAAAAATACTGCCTATTTGGTGACTCAGTATCAAGGCAAGGAGATGTATCCATTTCATTCGGTCTACTGCGAGAAGGAGCAGTAATAATTGATGCCCCCATATCAGGACGAGAAACTGCATTCGCATAGGAACGAGATCCATTTGCATTCCTTTCAACTTCCTTATTTTTTAAAGAGGAAAGTCAGGAGGAGAAGGAAAATTTTGCCTTCTACAGGTTTTATCAGCTTCATACAAAGATATATTATGTAGGGCCATTAATTTCCTCATTTTCACCTGTCTGGCATATTCAGGACAACCTCTATCAGTAGCTACGTGAGTTTTACCACAATAGATACAACGTGGTTCAGAGTCACATACTTGTTCATCTTCATGATTTCCACCACACACACTGCAGCGAAATTTCCCTTTTACATAGATTTCTTACATGACCAAATCTCAAACACTGAAGTCAAACATTGAAGTCAAACATTGAACTACCGGAGGAATGTACAATTCAACCGGAAGTCTAATCGAGTATAATTCGAATAATTTGGGAAGAACTGTACGCTTAAAAGTTATAGCACATGTATTAGTCTTAATGAAAATATTGCCACCTTCGGTGGACCTTTTCCTATTAAACCTCCTTACTCTAATTACCCTAACATCCGAATTTAAACCTCTTCCCAGACTCAAGATTTGTTCATCTGTTATCTCGTGTCCAATATCTCTCACGATACCTGTCACAGAAACAAATCTGCCCGGGATATATACCTCATATTCATCTGGATTGAAAATATTATATTTGACAAAGCAATTTGCCTGTTCCGCAGAAGAGAATCTTATTCCCACCTTTTTAAGACACTTTCTGTTAAGATTTACAATATTATATTCCTTATAGTCTTTATAATTAAAAATTAAATATTATTTTAACAATGTTTAGGGAATTGAAATTATTTATTCCTCTACTAGAATTTTCAATTATTACCTCAAATGGACCTTTGTCCTTGGATGAATATAACAGTGAACTTTTTCAATTTTGGAGCTTCCTTGACTGATTTTATATGAAATTTCATCCATTTTGCTTATTATTTTTTCAGTCCTTCTACGCTGAGCCTCGGCTCTAATATCCGCCAATTCCTCCTTCAATATTTCAATGTTTATAGGGTTCCAAATCTCCCCTTCCAACTGGGAAAGACCAGATTTAGCTCTCGGAGATAATGCATCCAGAACCCGAGGCTAAGCCTCATGATCTGTTTGGTTCATACTAAAACTATGAGAGATAATGAGCTTGATCCTCAACATGAATAAAAAAAAAACAACAACTCTAAAAAGGTTAGAAAAAACAATTTATGCAAAGCAATCGCCTAGGGCCCCAATTTTAAAAGAAAATGTTCAGTACTCTATAATGGTAAAATAAACTCACTAGGATAAAGGAAAAACCCACAAAACTCCACAAACCAGGGAAAAATTAGGTTCTTAACACTCCGAAATACCCAAATATCTTGCCTGTCAACAGCCCTCAACCTCTGAGTCCATGGTTTATCTTGATTTCGAACAGCACAGTCAAAATATGTTTCATAGGCATCACAGAGAACTTGATATGACTTTAACTCATATTTTGTGTCTCTAACTTTAATGACTTCACCTCATATATAACAAAATGCATCAGCATGGTATTTACACTTGATCGATGACATTTAACGTTTTCTGGACATGTACGAATCATCTTATTGTTATTTATCACTTGAGTGCCATCTGGGGGTATTCTCTGAATATAAAAACTAGACTCCAATCTCGCGGTATTTTTAAATGCATTAAAACTAATTAAAATTCTTAAAAAATCATAAAAAGTGTATTGTTATTGTAACTATCACAAAAGCAAACTTTATACTAAAAAAATGTATTTTCTTTTTGTTTTTGTGTCTAAATAATCGAAAAATCGTAGTCTAAAGTTTAAGACAAACAATAATTATTTTTTGGTTGACCCTTGTTATTCAGAAGCAGAGCATGAAAAATAGATAGGAAGAGTTGAGTCTTCAGTATTGCTAGAATATGAACGATAGAAAGAATAAAAGTTTTTTAGAGGATTCAAGGTTTTCTACTAGCATATTAAGAAATTACAATGCAATGAAGAAAAGGTATGAAAAATAAATAAAATTCATGTGAAATGAATAAATCTAATGAACTTCCAGACTTCATGAGAAATGAATTGATAAACAACAGAAAAAATAAAGAAACATACTAGAAAAACAGACATTGTATATGAAAAAACTTATGCTATATATACAACACTTATGAACAATAAAAAACATTTATCTCTACAAAAAATACTTATTCTATATAAAAACCAGTCATAGCTATAAAATTAGTAAGAAAAATAACAAATTGATATAATACCACAGTGAAAACAAAACAATCAAGAAGAAACATTACAACAAATCACATGATATCACGTATTGTCAGTTGCAGCGCATATCAGGAATTTATGGCACTCGCATCTGTCATACAGGGGTTTCTATAAACTAATGTCAGTAATGAAATGGATTGACAAAAGTATACAACTCTTAATTTAAAATATTGATAGATGTGATCAACTTTGCACTAGCATAATTCAATCTTAATTTAACATCATGCTCCTTAAAACACATATAAATGTTGGAGTGTTATAGCTTTTCCAGCTCCTAAGTAATGAGAATCAGATGATCACAATATTTTCAACTAGCTGAGATAAACTAAAACGTCTAGATATAAAAAAATATAATGGCAGGAGAGATTATACTTCTCCGCAGAACCCGAGTATCAAATCTTTCCTTTGTTCGTATATTAGTAAAGGTGTCAAACTTCCAAAGTACTTTTCTTGTCATGCGTCAAGTTTAGTGCTTTCGGTAGCCATATTTGGTAGAGAACCTGTACTTTCACCCCCCTACTGAAAAGCTCGTTTAACTAATTTTCCGAATTTTTTTTTCTTGGAAATTTCTGGTGGCATGTAGAGAAGATATAAAGTTCTTGTGAAAATTAAACCACATGACGGGTTGACAAGGATGGCAGAGTGCAACAAAAATCACTCATAAATGCATGAAAATTTGGTGAAAGTGGAACAAAAATAGACCTGTTTCAGGATTATGTCGTCAAATATTTTTCTTTTGAGAAAATGAATTTGAATAATTCTGACGCTCACTGTAGTTGCCTGACTGGACAAAATTTCAGGTGCCGTAATATAGGTGTTATTAGATTAAAGCTGGCTTTCAGAATATTAGTACTTGAGCTACAGAAATATTTTAGAGAAATGTGAAAAAGCTTTGATCTGAGGTCATGAGCAATAGTACACTTGTTCTAAAGCCTTTTCTCGGGAGCTGAAACAGTGCAATACAAAAACCACGGAAAGAAATAATTATGAACCGTTTTTCAATGATTATAAAGTTTTATGAGAGAAGTGTTATATTTAAACCACTAAATAATTTATGTACAAAGTAGTCCAATTTAGACAATTTCGATAGATAACACAAATTTCTAAAGGAGTTAGAAAAAACTTGCTTACCTAATACAGGGCTCCTTTCCGTTAGAAAATTAATGCCGAAGACCGCACATTGATATCTTGACTTGGTCAAAAGATACATGTTTTTTAATTTTGTGCATTTCTAGCCCAACCCCATAACTTGTTTATTTTTGAATATTTCTTGTTTCTGTGAAATCATTCTTCAGGAGCTTATTTGAAAGGAATCTAATGGTGTTCCTAGTGTTAAATAAATATGGTGTTGAAGCTATAACATGAACTTGTTTTCTCATGGACCACCCTATATTTTTTTTCGTGTTTGTAATGAAATTCCAAATGATTTCCAATAATTTGAAAACAGACACAAAATGAATATTTCCAAAGAAAATTAGCGACTATAATATATATTTGAAAAGAGAATTTCATTTAAAATACGAATATGTCATAAATATAGGGTGATCCATAGGAAAAAATAAAAGTTTGTGTTGTAGCTTCATAACCATAATTTTCAATATAAAACTGAGAACACCATTGGATTCCTTTCAAAAAAGTGCCTCAAGAATGATTTCACAGAATCAAGAAATATTCAAACATAAACAAGTTACGTGGTTGGATCAAAAATGCACGAAGTGGAAAATTTGACCATGTAACATGTAGGTTAGTGTTTCTCTGACTCCTCTAGAAATTAATGTTCCTTATCAAAAGTTTCCAAGTTGGAGAACTCTTTGGATAGCTTTTATGTTGCAAGTCGGCGGCCTTGGACTAGTTACTTATGATACATTCTAATGACTTTATTAAAACACTCTCTTACTTTCTCTAGCTTTTCCTTGATGCCCCTTCCGGAAGTTCCTTCAAGCAATTTCTACTATATTCCGACTTGTAGGAATAACGAACTGATTCATGGATTCTATACCTTCCTCGTTCTCCTGCTGTCCCCAATATGCTTTGATCCTTGGATTCATCTGACACAGTTCTCATCCAGGTGCCAGCTTCTTCGATTTCCATGACAAAATTAATCTCAATTCAGGATCGTTCTCTTGATCGTATCTCAGCAGCTACTTGTTCGTAATAGTGGTCCTTTTGACAGCACGTCTTGCCTTACAACTTACTACAGTGCTTGTAGTTTATGTGACTTGGTCTACTAGACCTTGCTTTCGCGTTGCGTTGCGAGTTTTGTTTACGATAATCGGAAGTAAAATTGTATTCAAGCAGTTTTTGAAACAATCTTGCCACTTGACTTTGTGGATTTTGGCATTGAAGTAGCCATTTCAACGCAGTTGTATTTGCTCTTAAAGACATTATATTCCATACAGGTGTCTATGAAAATTCCACAGTCGAAGAAAGCTCCTGATTTGGTATTTATCTTACTGTGTTGACCATTCACGTACCTAAAACCTGGATCCTGTGAGATCCTTGAGATGATTTGATTCTTGTATGGATCTGATCTCACTCCAGCTTCAAATACTAATGCTGGGTTTCACAAACATCGATCAGTCGACCAGCTCGTTGATTGAGCGATTCTATGCCAGAACGGCATTCCATTGGTCAATCTGACATAACCATGGTATGTCAGGAGTTATGAGCAACTGAAATTTGGTTCGCTCTACAGGGTCTTTCAAGAGGAACCTCACCCATATTTATACGGGAAACTACTGAACGTATTTTCATGAAATTCAGCACTTATGAGTATTTCACGATGCTGATGAAATCTAAAATATTTTCAAGGCATGAGCACCTACGGTTTTTCCGGATATGACGTCAACTTCCGTTTTTTGAATTACAACACCATTTTTTTATTGCAGAAATAGATTTCTTAGAAAATGTCAAGTTAGTTTGATGTAACATTTTCCAGTTTTGGTTGGAAAATTCTCTCTGAGCGGGAAAATTCGAAAAAAAAATCGAAAATAGAGCTCCGCTGAAACAAGAATAACTTCGAGGTTTTTGGATGGAAAATTTTCAATTTTGGGATTTTTCAAGATGTAAGATTGATGTATCCACTTTAAGAATCGAAATCGCGATTCATGATACAGGGGGTGAAAAAATCGCTTTCAAAGTTAGGGATGACAAAATCGTGAAAAATCAGTTTTTTCAAATTAGAACCCCATTTTTTTATGGCAGATATTGAATCTACGTTAAAAAATAATGTGAGTGTATGCATCACACCCTAGCCCTAAAGTGGATATTTTCTGAGTCATTCACAAAAAACTGTTTTTCGTCTTGAATTTTCAGGTACTATATTTCTATTCCCTTCACGCCAAAAAGATGAAATATTCAGGAACTGTTACTTAAACCATGTTTTAGATTTTACTACCCTAATATTCAAGAGAAAAAAGTTACAGGTTGTTCCTAAATAGATGGCGAATTTGGATTCGAATTTGTATCGAAACCTCTTTATTTCAACTAATCGGCCATCGGTTTTCTCTCCAGTGATAAATAAATAATTCCTTATGAACCATATGCAAAAACTTACCATGTTTTACATTTTTTTTTAATGATAATTAATTAATTAAATAATTAATGATCATTAATTACATCTGCCAAATTCCTCTTTATTCAGTAGCATTTTGTGTTTACTCTTAATTTGGTGATAATTCGTATTAAGTTATAAAATCAATCACTATGCCTAATTTTACCAATGAAGATTATTTAAATCTCATTCTACTTCATGGAGAATGTAATAAAGTTGTAGATAGAACGATTCGACTGTTCATTGAGAGGTTTCCTGACCGACCCAGACCAACGAGAGATAGAAAATTATACACAGAGAATTACAGTTCTTGCATATTTTAGTGTGAATCCTCAAAATTCTCTCAAAGATGCCGATATTGCTCTGGGATTATCTCAATCGAGTGTTTGGAGAATATAAAAAAAAAACATAAAATGCACCCATATAAATTCAATAGGGTACAGCATTTGAAGGAAACTGATTTCGTCAGGAGAACAGAGTTTTGCGAAGCTATGATGATTCGATTTCAAGAGAATGAAAACTTTTTGGACTGTATAATTTGGACAGATGAATCTAAATTCACAAAGAATGGTTGTTTCAATAGGCATAACAGGCATTATTGGGATGAAGAGAACAACCACCACTTCAGACAATGGAACTTTCAAGAGATCTGGAGTTTCAATGTTTTTTGAGCCATCAAAAATAATGCAATTCTCGATGTTCACATTTCTGATGGGACTTTAACTGGTAAGATAGAACACTACACATGTTTGCATTATTTAAAGAATGTTCTCCCTTAGGAGATAGATATTCTGACATATTGACGCAAATAATTGAGCCGCTAGTACAGAACCATAATGACTTATGGTATCAACAAGATGGCGCGCCTCCACACAATTCACTCAATGCGTCAAATATCCTATACAGGCTATTTGAAGATCGATGGTTGGCGAATAATGGTCCACATCTTTGGCCACCACGTTCTCCCGATTTAACTCCTTTAGACTATTATGTTTGGGGTAGGATAAAAAATATTGCCTACTCAACTCCCCTGATAAAGAGGACTGCATAGAACGAGTCAGAAATGCGTTCATGTTTGTTTAGATTTTTAGATTCACAGTTTTGAAACTCAATTTGGTTTTTAAACACTTTTGCAGATCTCTTCCTCCCGATGAAATAAGAAGAACAACGCACAAAGCATTCCTGAGACGTGTAAATAAATGTCTAGAAATTAACGGTCAAAACTTTGAGCATCTTCTCTAGTTATAACTGCGAGAGTTGCCATGGTTCTCCTAATAGTAACTTGAAGTCGGTTTCAAGAAGGGGTGAAAAATCTACAGCATGGTTCAAATAACAGTTCCTGAAATTTCATCTTTTTGGCGTGAAGGGAAAAGAAATAGCTGAAAATTCAAGACGAAAAACAGTTTTTTGTGAATAACTCAGAAAATATCCACTTTAGGGCAAGGGTGTGATGCATTCACTCACATTATTTTTTAACGTAGATTCAATATCTGCTATAAAAAATGGGGTTCTAATTTGAAAAATTTGGTTTTTCACGTTTTTGTCATCCCTAACTTCGAAAGCGATTTTTTCACCCCCTGTATCATGAATCGCGATTTCGATTTTTAAAGTGGATACATCAATCTTACATCTTGAAAAATCCCAAAAATGAAAATTTTCCATCCAAAAACCTCGAAGTTATTCTTATTTCAGCGGAGCTCTATTTTCGATTTTTTTTTTCGATTTTTTTTTCGAATTTTCCCGCCCAGAGAGACTTTTCCAACCAAACCTGAAAAATGTTACATCAAAATAACTTGAAATTTTCTAAGGAATCTATTCCTGCAATAAAAAAATGGTGTTGTAATTTGAAAAACGGAAGTTGACGTCATTTCCGGAAAAACCGGAGGTGCTCATGTCTTGAAAATATTTTAGATTTCATCAGCATCGAAATACTTATAAGTGCTGAATTTCATGAAAATACGTTCAGTAGTTTCCCGTATAAATATGGGTGAGGTTCCTCGTGAAAGACCCTGTATAACCCCTAGAATATTCATTGGATGAAGTTGTAACAAGTTACAAGGAAGATATTTGAATTAGGTTGGACCAAATAAGCTTGCAAAATTTCGTAGAAAATGACATATTAGAAAATTTCAAAGCAATTGAGCAAAAAATGTCCTGCACTTTATACCTCATAAGATATCAAACAAAAAAATTGTATCTTTCTTTCACCAGAAGGTATAATTATTTATTATTATTATTATTATTACTTCTCATTTACTTAGAGGCAAGCAATCACAGAAGTTGAAGTTAATGTTAATTAACGAACTACAGGAAATTTCCCATCTTCTGGTACTCCGCATTTCCCTCCTGTTTATGGTAAAAGTCCCAAAACCTGAAAATATAAATTTTTCCTAAAATTGAATCGAAATTCTGCATTTACGATGAAATAATGTATGTTGTCAAAATTCACGAACCAAATACGTATTCTGAAAAAGTTTAATATAATGCTGGGAAAAGTAATTTATAAATTTTATAAGCCGTGATTCTGAAGAATCTTCGCTTTTGTGAGATTTGGATTTGAATATATAAAGTATTTCAAAGGACCAGTGATTGTCCGTCCGAAATTCTGGCATGATGATGAAAGAAGGATTTGTTTACCGATAAATTAATTTTCTTGATTATGTTGCCATATGCATTGAAGAAATTCACTTGAAAAGAGCTTAGTGAAAGAAAAATATTCCAAATGGTTTTCAATGAAGCCTACTATTGATTGGTTTTTAGCAGAGGGAGTTTGAGCTTAGAACAAAACTTAAGGAAAGCTGTGAGTAGTTGTTTTAAATTTTACATATCCAGAGTACGGAAAAAGACTTTGAAACAAGCGAGCAAAAGCTCCTGAACTCACGTTAATACTTTTCAATTTTTTTCTTTTAAATAGGTATTGATCGAGTTTCAAATTAGCGATGAGCCCACTTCTTGAGAAATAAGACGTTCATTGATTTTTCGTCGAAACAAAATCACGTCGTCTAAATATACCACGCATAACATCCAAAAAAGTCCTAGAAGGCTTGAATCATTCGCTCGAAAGATGCCGATGCTTGCAAAGGCCAATTGCCATCACTTTGAAAGGCCATAATTCCGTCCCAATAGTTTAAGCTGCTTTCTCGTTGTCTTTGGAATCTGGTCCATCTTGCCAGTACTTGCTCTTAAGATCTAGGGTGGCAAACCATTTCTATTCAGAAAATGTCTCGTAAATCCTTGGAATAGGTTATTCATCTTTCTACATGACTTCGTTTAAGCGGTGGCCATTACAAAATCTTGTACAGCTGTCTTTGTTTTCAACCAGAACCATAGATGATGAGCAATGACTATCAGAGGGTTCTATTGTGCCTCTATCGTGCTTATCAACGATCATTTTCTCGGCTTTTTCTCTGTTCTCTTATTTATTACATAACGTAGAGTCCTACTTTTGCTAAATGGTTACATTATATGGCCAAGTCTCTGAATCTGGAGTCTATCTGACTCCAGGGCAGTATTAAGTTTATTAATGATGATTATCATTTATTTTGAATAGAAAAGAGGCGGATATTGCAACAGTAATAAAATGACATTATGATTTTATATTGTATTTTTTTCTGATCGAACCAATATTGTGTAAGGGTGGATACTTTCACAAAGAATAACTCGATTTATACAATGTATATTTCAACAAAATGGTTAATTACACAAAATGGCTGATGGACGTTTTAATCTACTTACAGTGAGAATAGTCTTTTCATTTATTGTAGCTCATCTATAATTTGACAGTTTTTATTCTACATTGAGAATATATAAAACAAACAATTGCGAGAACAGTGCATACAATAATCATCATAAAATTTGAAGAAATTAAATATAGGTATATAAAAGTCAAGTAATAAAATATATATAGGTAAAAAAAAATATAAAAACTCAAGAAATGAATCATTCGAAATTTAAAGGGAAAAATATCAGAAATATTAGTGAATGTTATATTAATTAAAACATACCCGCTCCTTTTAGCATCAAACATGATTCAAAAATTACAAAACGAAATCAATCCGCCTCTTTTTATTATTAGCAAATCTACTTATAATATTGTCCACCTTTATTGAAATATCTCTATGTATAAATAGCAATGATAGCCCAACTAATCTATCCTGACCCATTGTTGAACGAAGCCACACTTAATCTCTCAGCATTCAGAAATCTCAAGTTTCGACTATGAACTGGCAGAAAAGCGCATCAGATGTAGCGTACGTTACTTCAGGTTTTACCCGATTGAAGTAATTCACATAGAACACAGAACTCGAGGGATGATAACCATATTTCAGGGGATTTTCTTTCTGCAGAAAAGAAATCATCTTCGATAGAATTTTTTATATCAAAAGCTCTGAATTTTTATAATTTTCATATTTGTACTGTTGGAGAAATTAACAAAACTATCCGGCAACCCGCACCCCTGCTTTTGTAAGAGTGAAGAAATCGTGTCACGCGTAGATACCAGTTTACTTATGCAACTACACAAACTTTCGCATGCTATTCGCTTATCTAGGTATGATCTATCTAGATTCTAGGAAATCATTTTAATTAATTTCATTAGTTTATTTCTTTTTTCTTTATGCTATATCAGCTACGTGGAATGTCGAATAAAATGAAATAAACTTTTTTCATTAGTTTTCGTACAATGTTTGATATATTTTAAATTTCCATTTTCATTCGAAGATTTAGTGTTGGAAACTCTTTTCTGGGGGGGTGGTAATTAGAATTGCATTGCGTGTGTTTACACTTTGATTATCAGAGTTCAGTCAGTAGTTTGGAGTAAGATGTGTGTAGGGCTTAGGGTTGTACGAGTTTTCGTTCGTTTTCGGTTACAAGTTGAATGTGAGTGATCCAGATGGCAAGTGTAAGAGAGGTAGTATCAAATTGCGGTGATTTGATTAGTTCTTTAGTAGATAACAGGTTTTCCATTATTAGAATAATTCTAATTGACAGCGTTCACAACATGATGAATATGATTTTAATTTTACTAAGTTTTAAGATGAATTGTTGGACAGTTATACATTTTAGATATGGTTGTCACTGTACTTGTAACATGTACACTTGAAAATGGCTAATGTTCGCCAAAACATATGTAGTAAAGTAATAATAAAAAAAAAGATGAAATCCTAATTTCAATCCAGTGCTCTAATCCCAAGACAATTGCTTATAATTTTTTTTTTTTTTTTTTAATCACCGTTTACGGGGTCGGCTCTCTGAGAACACCGGTCCGCTCCGCGGGCAAGGTGAACTCATGAGGTAGTTAGGAATCTTCGCACTATCCTTGCTGTACCAAGAATAACTTGTTTCTGTGCGGTGCTTATCAATGTTTTTTGTAGACCCAGTCTTATCGTATTTTCTTCCAGGTGCGCCTCGACCAAACCATTGGTGGAAATTATGAGTGGCAGAATCATCGTCGATCTTAGGGCATACATGGTTTTCAGTTCGAAGGCAAGGTCTTGGTATTTATTGAGCTTCTCGGTGAACGCCTTGGAGATGTTGTCGTCTGCCGGTATTGTGACATCCATGATTATGGCAGTTTTGTCCCTCTTGTTGAACAGCACCAGGTCAGGTCTATTATGCGGTATTGGCCTCTCTGTTGAAAACACCATATCCCAATAAAGTTTGTACATCTCATTTTCTAGGACTGGACTGGGTAGATATTTATACGGATCTCCCACCTCCGTTACCAAACCTGTTTTCTCTGCTAGGGCCTGATGGTATATTCTCGCCATGGCATTGAGCCTCTCCATGTAATCTAGAGGTGCCAGAATGGAACACGATGATGTGATGTGCTGTATTGACTCCGTTGCCTGTAAGCATCTCCGGCACTTATCAGTTGGTATGTTCCTCATTGTAATATTTTTTATATATGATCTCGTTGGTACGACCTGATCCTGAATGGCAACGAGTCTTCCCTCCGTTTCTGGGTAGAGGTATCCGGCCCGGAGGTAGGTTAGTGACTCCTTCTTATTAATGTTATTTTTTTGTAGACTGCCAGGATACCTTCCATGGAGTGCTTTACCGTGCCACTCCTCCAAGAGTAACTCCGCCGTCAGCCCGCGAACCGTCGCACCCCTGTTGTTGAGATTGAGTGGACTGAGATTCTCATCACATCGACATATCGTCTGTATCAAGGGTAATTCATTCTCGTGAAGGTACTTTCGCATGTTTGTAATTGTGTTGTTGTGGGAAATCTCTATGTTCTGTAGTCCTCGTCCTCCATCCTGCCTCCTGACGTATAAGCGGAAGGATGATGCATGTGGGTGGTGAATTCCATACTTTGTGAGTAGTGCGCGAGTTCTGATGTCTAGTTCTTTCAACTCAGCGTTTGTCCATTTTATGATGTTTATTGAAGTAAACATGGCTTTCGAGTTCAGCTTGGACTTTAATATTTTTCTTAACCTTAAAAAGTACCTCTCACGAAAAATATTTTTCATCTCAGCCTCTTTTATGTCCAGCGCCTGCTGTACTCCAAGATATTTGTAGTGCTCGTGCGATCCCAGCCTAGGTATTGTGATGTCTTCCATAACCGTTAACCCGTCGCCCTGCTGTATTTTTCCCCGTTTTACATGGACTACCGCGCACTTGTCCATTCCAATCTCCATTCCAATAGTCTTTGTGAAAGCGGTGACGATCTTCAGAAGCCTCTTCATTTCTTCCTCGTTAGCTGCATACAATTTGAGGTCATCGATATACATTTGGTGACTGATCTTAACATTGCGCTCTCTCTCCAATATGTACCCGTACTTTTGTTTCTTAATGAGTTGGCTCAAAAAATTCATCGCCAAACAGAACCATAGGGGGCTAAGGGTGTCTCCCTGGAAGATACCTCTTCTGATGTTTATTGTATCTGTTTTAAGTTGCTGGTTTTCAGATTCAAAAGTAAGATCAGTTCGCCAAGATTTCATCAAGCACCCCAAAAGCTTTATCATTTCCTCCGGAACCCCATATAACTTCAGAACCTTTATAAGCCAAGGATGAGGGACCGAGTCAAACGCTTTTTTATAATCCACCCAAGCGACCTAAATATTCCTTTGTTTCTTTTTGAAGCGCTGACCCTTGGACCCTGAGTAGGTAGATGATTAACAAGGGATAAATAGAGTTCAGTTTCACCCGTATTTATTCAAAATTTGAAAAATCATATTTCGGAAACTATTGGTTTGTCAAAGTCGAAAACGGTATTGGTGTATACGCCTGATAAAATTGCACCATAAAAAAATTTTTATTTGGAAACTACGAAACTATTCTACCGATTTATCCGAATAACGAACTCAGCCGAGATATTTATAACTCAAATCTACTCTGAAAATTTCAACTCTAGCTCTATCGTATTCACGGAAGTATTTGACATTCAAGATTGACGGAGTCTATCCTCCTAGAGGATGTGATAATAATTTATCTTTATCAGCGACTGAATTATCCAAGTTTAAGTCAAAGAATAACTTTAGGATCAGTTATGGTTCTGTACAAAATCTCAAATAATAAAATCGACTGTGCCGAAATTTTCAGCAAATTAAATTTCCACCTATCATGTTTCAATTCGAGAAATGCTTCAGTTTTTAAATGTGAAAGAGCTGTAACGAATATCCTGCGTAAGGTTCCAACAAATTTAATGTGTAATAACTATATTATAGTAGCTGTACCTGTTGTGATATTTTTTCGTGCTCTCAACAAACTTTTATGAAAATTGCACTTGAATATCTGTCCGATTCATAGTAAAATTTTGATTTTGTGTAATATATGTATGTAGGTATTTATGGAGCAGTTATTCTTAATAGTAACATTTATATCCCTGTATAGTGACGTGTCCTGTAAATAAATTTTCTGTTGGACAATAAAGCTATTATTATTATTAGAAATTTGGTTTTCAATATTAAAACCAGATTAAATTATGTGGGAAAAAAGTGATAAGAATCAGTATTTACTGAAAAAAAAATTGTGGTTAAGATTTGAAGATGACGAATGAGGAAAGCATTCAATTTCTACAATCAATTCACCATTAAATCTTAAATTCAGTAAACAAGCGAGGCAGGAATTTTTGCGCACTTGTTCCTAGTTGAACAGCGAGCTATCGTTTGTTCAAATGCCTGTAACTTTTGAATCTCGATAGATTGTCCATTGTCCAAATATCTGGGCCAAAAACGTCGGATAGTTCTGCATTAATTATGAATTTGGAATTTTGTTTCCTCAACATTTCCTAACATACTTACATATCCACCAGATAAACTTGTAACTAGGAAGATGTTCGGATAGCGTTTAAACAAAGAAGTTCGTCAAATTTCATAGAAACCGTCCCTAAATACTTGATATCTCGTAAGATATTCATCAGCATTAAGAATAAGCATGCTGATGCTCATGACCTCGCGTCAGTGCTTTTCTAAATTTTTTAAGATCCATCCAATATTCTTGTACATTTCTCAATTAAAATTTTGTCCAGATTCATTTCATTTCGGTGAACATAAAAAAAATTCGGAAAAGTCAAATTCAGAAAAATATCGAAAATTTTCCGTAACGATTCCCTATAAAGGATGATTGAAATTTCCATGACTCTTATGAATATGATTCGTAAGTCAGTTGTTATCCAAAGAATGATAATAAAATTTTTATACGAAAAATTTTCCAGGTAGTTTTCTTCTAACGACGAGCTATTGTACCCCATTTTTATGACTATCAACTATACTCGTTTGAAGAATGAAATATCAATGAGATGAGATCATATTTTCGGTCCGCTTGGAAGAAATGAATAAACTATCTCCTGGAGGACGGTCCCCTATATCGGGTTTGTATAAGTTGTAGACAAATGAGAATTCCGGGTTTATACACAAGGCACAGCGTTGCCAGATTTAGGGATTGGAGACGTTGATCGAGTATACCGTTTACATACAGCAAGACGAGGTCGCCGGAAACGCCCTCGCACTGGCCATTCCCCGAAGTATTTCTGTATAAAATATGATGTTTCACCGACTTTTCGGACCCGGCTCAAAATTCATATCTAACACCCCCTGACCCCCCTGATTATGATTCCATTGAAAAACGTTGTCAGACCCGGAGCCGGGTCTGACAACGTCACTTTTGGACCGAAAAGTCGGTAGAGTATACCGATTTGGGTCTGTGTAGGCGGTCAAACAAATCTATATATATATATCCTTGGTCTGGCCGACCCACTCCTAGAGGGCACGAGCCGTCACTGCTTATCATCGACAGTTTTTTCGGCCATAACGTGTTTGGGGAATATGTCTGTGACTGGGTATCGAATGAATTAATCATACATCAAGAATAACAAGAATCTGAGCAACATACCAAATGTTGGAAATATGCTAACAAAATATTATCGATCACGCGGTCCACCAAAATTTTTCTTTTCCTTTCCTGAAAGCATTCGTACTCTCTACTGTAGGCCGCTCGAGTTTCAACGGAGTTCGACATTTTTTCAATAATTATATTTTTGACAAGACGTCAAAATGACATCAGTCAACCAAGATTCTCAGAAACATTGTCCATAGCAACTTTAATTTAATAATTACAAAAATATACAATCTAATAATAATTTTTCCATATCAGATTGTTTCAATCAGAAAAAAACTATTGATTACACCACGGGAAATATGAATACATTTCCCTCTGTTGTCTCCGCCCTCGGCATGTAACTTTGACAACCTCGGGAAATATACTATTCATATATTATTTCCCTAATTGTAATAATAGCTATTCATTTACAACACATATCATATCTACATCCATGAATACTGAAAAATCAATTCTGAAAATTACTCTGATCATAGATTATTGAATTTATGATTGTTGAAAATAAACCACAATTTCTTTAGTACTACTAGCATCATTCTTATTATATACTAGCTGACCCGACAGACTTCGTCCTGTCAAAAAGATTTGTAATGTGGCAGTTTTTGTGCCTACTTATTTTAAAAAATTCTCCTGAACAGAACCGTCACCCTGGTGATAGGGCGTTGTGAATAAAAAATAATTAAATAAAACATATATAAGGATTTGAAAGTGAGTAATCGCTTTATTGTTAATCATGTGAATCATAATTATTATTATCATTGTAGTGCTTTGTGGTATACGATGTTTTTTGTTTGATTACCTGGCACATAGATAAACAAATCTGATGGTTTTCCAACACGGGAACAGGCAACATACAATTGACCATGTGAGAAACATGGGTTTTCTAGATTAATACCACAAACACTTAATGATTGCCCCTGGGACTTGTTTAAAGTCATAGCAAAAGCAAGCCGCACTGGAAACTGTAGTCGTTTAAACTCAAATGGCACATCAGTCTGAATCATTGGGATGCGCGGTATGAGAACATCTTCTCCTTTATACTTTCCTCTGAGTATAGTTGCTTCTATCGCATAGTTTAGTAATTTTTTTATCGCTAGCCGTGTACCGTTGCAGAGACGCGGTTGGTTGACATTTCGCAACATTATAACCACCGATCCAACTTTTAATTGAAGATTGTGAGGTGGCAATCCTGGCAAATCCAGCGAGTTTAAAAATTCCGGTGGATAGTTGACTACATCATCTTGATTAGTAGCCGCATCAACTGATTTATATATCCTCAATTCGCCTGTAATTTGTTTTTGAATTTTGAAATTTAATTCATTTACATCTATGTTTTTTGCAGCCAGTATAGCTCGTTCGCTCAACCAATCATGGTTTCTGTAATTTTGAGAAACATCTGGAAACACCTTCTGAATAAGTTCATCTTTTCATCGAATTAACTGACAAAAACTTTGAGGAAAGTTAATGCAGCCAGTCAACATGTCTATAGGAAATTTGCCATTACCAATGTCAATGAGTTGTTTAGAGAATATGTTTCCAGATTGGTCATTTTGCAACTCGACACGCATATTCTTGCTTAAATGAAGTACTTTGACATGTTTCCACAAATTGGAGGACTTTAGACATGCATTGAGTTCATCAGCTGGCGTTGATCGTGGAATCACTGGAAATGTTTGACGAAAATTATGTGCCATCATGCATTCATCCCAAACAATCAATTTACATTGCTGCAAAACCTTTTTAGTTACAAATCATTTGTATGGGAAAAAGAAAAGGGCTATTTTTAGGGTTTTTCCAGCAATAATTCTAATTTAAACCGTAAAAACCATCCTTGAACTTCAATGAACATTTTAAAAAAAGATTTGACCAAATTGGTCCAGGCGTTGTTGAGTTATGCGCTTACCAACACATTTTGCGATTCATTTTTATATTATAGATTATATCTTTGATCAATTCTGAGATAGTTCATTTAAAGTCAACTAATCTGCAGTAATAATTCGTAGAAACATAGGTCATTACATTAAGGCTAAAGTTTTAAAAAAAAACCTTTCGTAATGACCTAGAAACTGATTTATTTTAATTCTCATACTAGGTTTAATCCTAGTATCGAGTTTGGATTCTAGATACTCAATGATCCTAGGGATCTCACTTTCAAAATTTGTTTTTGTTTATTTCGCCTGTCACTATTTGTCGGATGTTAATTAATTATGAAATAAACAAGTGCCTATTAGATATTTAGATCTCTTATTCTGATCAGGACAATATTAAACTCATTATAGACTTCATAAAAATAGGACAGAATAAGATGAGCTGAGAATCGACAATTAAGTAAAAAAATATTGAGAGCGCTAACGTGAGGTCAGTTGTTTTAGCACTTAGGTCAAAGTGCATGTAAAAGTAGCTACGCCTAATTGGCAAAAATTTCTCGACTGCTTAATTTTTCCTATACACTCTGCTCTGTATTTCAACTACACAACATTACTATCATTTTACAGAAGTGAAATGAGGGTTAGAGGTTTTGCACAAGATAGCGCAACCTTATTGATAGGGTGGTTGAACAACTAGGTAATATATAAGCAATGATACAATCTAAACGATTCCCGCGCACATCTGATTGGCCAGATGTAAAGACTCGCACACTGGTTGGTATCGCCGGAAATGTTTCTTTCTCTCTTAACCGATGAAAAGCGTTAACACAACATTCTTCTATGCTGCAATTTGTCAATCGCTCTAATATATTGTTCTGTGATGAATTTCGCTATGTTTCCCGCTTGAATTAGCGTTCCCGCTTGAAATAACGAATCCACAACGTATTCAGTCAGTCTTCACTTGTGCTGGTTGTTGAGTTGATAGTTTTGTTTTTGGATTAGAAGTAAGTGAAATTTGACTATTTATTTTCACCGAAATCGAAAATGTAGTGAATCATTTATGATTGACCAAAAAAAACTTAATTTATCATATATCAAGTATGGGTTCTTATTATACCAGAAAAAATTAACTCCAACCATCCATATTCGTGATCTCGGTGCTTGTGATGTTGGCCGTTCAAATTTACTTGCGAATCAGGTAAATCCATTTAGAGATAGTTTTTACTCTATTCAGATACTTTTTCCAATGACCAATTGTAGTAGCATACCCTCTTTGAATTAGTGTAGGCTGTGGTAGTGTTCAATTGTTCATCACAACTTGTCGGGTTCTCTGTCTTCATATATTATTCCAGTACATGGAAAGAGTTTGTGTTTGATTAAATGTAATACTTCAAACATTGAAACAAAAAATTTCTGGTAATAATATTGAAATCATATCTCCTGACCGTGCACTATTATTCCATTAATACTAAGTCACACAGATATATTGAAATCATATCTCCTGACTATGCACTGTGCACATTAATACTATGTCACACAGATATTCTCAGTGATGATTTGGAGAGTCCATCATATTTTGAATAATGCCCATTATCATAAGCTTATTAACCTTCAGTTAAACACAGATAAGGCAGTTGCCCTCGGTGTATCTGATTACTTGACATTCAACAACTAACCGTTTGAGTTGGCTGTCATCAAATGGTCGGTTTTGCAGTATTTAAACACCAAATAAGGGTAGAACTAGTACATTGCTACTGTCGATGATGGTTTTCCATGGTTTCACCTCATTGCAAGTACACTATTTATAACATCTGTAATATAATCATGCCAACATTGATAATATTCAATGGCAAATACTCAATCATAATATCTCCTGAAATTCTATTTATCTTTCAGACAGTGTTTTTCTACACCAGATATTTGCTAGTTTCACAATGAATGGACTTTGATTTGCTTTGTGGAAAGAAATTTCTTCAACTGTCTGAGATATCCACGATATGCTAGGTTTACCAAAGAAGGCGATTACAACAAAGTTGTTCTAGGAGTACAACAGCTAATCATAATTAAAATAGACTCTGGAATTAAAACCAGCAGCTTAAGAAAATGAGTTGGCCAACTTTAGCCAAATAGTTGAGGAGAATAATGATTCAGACAAGAACTACGAAGCATTTTGGTGAGTTTCATTTATAAACGCTAAGCAAATGAATTAGAATGGGGACCCAGTTATTATAGATTTGCCCAAACATCTGTAATTTTCATATATTTTGGCAGAACTGGTATTAATTTGGACTTTTTGATGAAGATATGTGTTCAAAATTGAATTTGTTTCAGTCAGAGTCTGAGGGATGCACATCTTAGTTCTTAATTCAGCCAAATCAATCCACTAGTTTCAAAGTAATGAAAAAATTTTTTTTCAAATGACACTATTTCCATAAAAACTTTTTTATGATCCAATTCTGCCATAAAAATATTGATCTCAACTTTGCCAAACTAGCACTAATTTTTCTAAGTTTGAAAAATTTTTGTAAGTAGGTAAACATGAGCGCCACAGCTACCTGTCCTAACGTTAGTGCATTTATTATTTTTTGCTTACCCAAACAGAGTGTATATTTTCTGAATGTTTGTAATTTTTGAATGTTTGGGCAAAACTGGCATCATCTTAGGACTTTGACGAAGAATCTATTGATAAAAGCGAATTTGTCCGTCCTTGAGCCTGATTATGGCCGAAGTAAATGAGCTAGAGAATTCGAATTTTCAGGCTAGGTTTAAAGGACATGTTTTCGACATGTTGGTTATTAGGCCAAATTGACCCAGTAGATTTGAAGTAACAAAATTTTTTTTCATGAAAATTTTTTTATAAGTCAGGTTGTAGGATGGATTGATAACATTTTAAAGTCAGTTATGTGACATATCGTCAGTTTTCTTACGTTTTTCTACAACATTTTGTGTGTTCAGATTAAAAATTAATAATTTTTTTGCAAGCTATCATTGGGCCCAAGTATCTGTAAATTTCAAATACAGAGGTAACGGGTTAAACTTCTGTGATGAATAAGCCTTTTTCAAGATTGCGTAAATCTGTTTCTTATGCTTTTGTTATATCTCTCAACAGACACAAGCTACAGTTTCCAACTTTTCAGGATAAGATGAAGTATCCAAATATCTCAGTCCAGTTTGATTTAGGGCAAAATTTGTCTAATGGTTCAGAAATATTGTGATTACCTGATATTTTCCTCAGTAACTAGAAAAATTATTACATATTGAATGTATTCGCCGGAACAAGCTGAGATGCTTTATCTTTCTTTCTTTGACCACTTATTTTATAATTCTTTATTTTTCATCTAGCTATAATAATTTCCAATCATGTTTTTTTGACATAATGTCCACCTTGAAACAACCAACCACTCTCTTGAGACCTCCGAATATAACAAAGACAGCTTATGATTTAGTAATTGATCTGCAACCAAATGTATGATCTAGGACTTCTATAATGTTGAAATAATGTTAAATATTGGCGCTCCTGGGAACCCATTTGATAGGAGTTCTTGACTGTTTATTAATAATTCTTGATGCTGTAACAAGTCTTAGTATCTGTAAATTTGATATGTTCATTATACTTCTCTTCTGAGATATTTCCTGTTTGATATGACATAAGCTCTTTCCTTGGTCTATAAAGAAATAGTTTATTCCTGTTGAACTGTTTGTGAAAAGTGGCTATTGATGCAGCTTTCATGTTCTGATTCTGACAGAAATCTGATTTGTAAAATTTGTATAATTAACTCTTACTCGTCTAAATTGGTTTCAGATAGAGCTTCAAAGTTGTAGCCCTACAATAATGTGATTCCATTTTTGGTAAAGAATCAAAGAATATTTGAATCTGCTTCACATCGATACTGATTTCAGCTTTTTGTTTCTTTTGTATAGGTGGGTTCCTTGACACTAATCTCAGCCCATTTTCTCACAACCCATTCTTTCATTCCAACGTTATTCAGAAACATTACTTTACAGACCCTTTTCTAGGGGAACCTGAAAAAAATGTGTTCGAATAATTTCTTCTTGAGAATTCACTTTGGCTTTATTTTCTGAAATTTTCCTTAACATATACATGATTACGCACAAATATCTTTTTTTCGGATCACGTACATTCTCAGAAATGTTCAAAAAATTTTTTCTTTCAAGTTCAATAAGACAGATTTTTTATTTCGACTCGACTTACTGTTACAAATTTCTTTCATTGATCTGGGATCTTTCAATTAGTCATATGTCCATTTTACTAGGATTTTCCTTTTTCTTTATTCGAATGTTTTTCATTCTTATTCCAGGTATCCTTATCTATATCTGTTTTCTACATATATCTTGAGTATTATTCACATTTTTTCTACTACTCAGTATATTCGAAATATTTTCAGACGATTCCAAAAAATCAGGGTGTTCTGAATTGAGTTGATAATCTGGATCGTTCTTGGTTACACCTGACCCAGTGCTCTTGTAACAAGTTCCATCATTTCTGTTCTCAAATGTATTATTATTTTCATGATTCTCAGTCTTCTTCAGTGATTTTATTACTTGAACATACATTGTCGTTCTCGAGTACAATAAAAACTGGAGGTTCATCAGAGATGGACGTCATTACCAGAGTGCCCTTGAAATTGAATTGTATCAAAAAAAAATCTTCAGAATAATAAAAAATATTTTTTAAACCAGAAAAAATATAATGAAAGTTCAGTTATCAAGAAAAATTCAGATGAAATTATGAAACAATAAGAAAAATTCACCTTCTAAGTCTGTAAATAGTAATTCTGCCTCTTCAGAGCTGTGGGAATATCAGCATCAAGGTTATCTGCACATTCTTGGATGAACATTTTCAAACCTCAAATATTTTAGCAACCCTGCTACTCTTCTCCTATAAAAAAGAAAAGTCGTTAGGAAAATGCACATCTACTTCCATATTATGTTTAATATTAATATGAAGTGATGGAAAACCTCGTTTCTCCAATGGTAATAAATACGGCTGATTAGAACATTATCTAACAAAAGTAACATCAAAATGATGTTTCGTATATCTAAATTAATAACTTACCTAATAACTATACATATTTTCATGAATTCAGAGAGCTCATTGGCCATTAAAGTATTCAACATTGGATTCTTGGACTTACACACTTTGCAATTGCTGGATCGGTTGGGAAGGAATTACGAGGTTTAATTTTTTGCGTTCATTAAATCGACCGGTAGGTTTTTAAACATAAGTTTTCCTGCACATCTGCTCAAACAATATCAACCAAATAAAATCAAAAATATTGAATTTACACGTACATCTGTGTTAATGGAATGGCTTTAAATGTTTCTACAGAGAGTATATTTTTTCATATTCAAAATTAAAAAATTTTCTAGACAATTCATATTTATTACATTTGATGGTTTATTGTATTTTCTTTGATTAGTTTTTTAAATGATATTTTGCAAGAAAAAAAATTAAAAAAACTTGCTCAAACAATTTCAGCCAAAATGATATCATAACATTATTTTGATCCAAGAGTGGAGTTACACATGATAAGTTGAAGGTTATGTTTTCTGTCATAGAATAGAATCTAAATTGTCACTGGATAAAATATTTATGAGAATTTGAGATGAAATATACAGTATTGTATGTTGCAGAATCACATAGCAAATATTTCATATTGATTCATTTTGAGAATTGAATCTGAAACTTAGTATTTGAATTTGGCATATCATCATTGTCAGTAGTTTCAATTCTCTTGTTTTGTTATGAAACGATAACCTAACCCACACCAGTAACAGTTTACTGATCTGTGACCTAACCTACGAAACGATTTATTTGAATTTCAAAAAATGAAAATTTTTAATAACATATTCAAAAACACACAGTAAGTGTTATGCTATCGGATTCAAAACGGAAGATAAATTTATGTTTAATTTACAATTAACAAGAAACTTTCCGTATGTCTACTTATTTTTCATCCATCCACAGAAAAGGTGAAATTTTTTACATATAAAGCATATATTTTGACTCAATAATTTTTTTCCAGTCAGGGTGGAATTCAGGAAAAAGAGCAATTTTCTGTTTTTTCCAAATTTCAAATCATTCAACATCGAATATCTTGGAAACAGTGCATTTTAGGAAGATAAGTCAGGAATGGTAAATTCTTCTAAAATGTTCTAGTATTATTTTGGTGATGTGTTAAGAAGACCTTAGAGGACGGAGCAAGTGTGTTTAATCTGAACTATCTGACCCGACAGACTTCGTCCTGTCAAAAAGATTTGTAATGTGGCAGTTTTTGTGCCTTCGTATTTTAAAAAATTCTCCTGAACAGAACCGTCAACCTGGTGATAGGGCGTTGTGAATATAAAATAATTAAATAAAACATATATTAGGATTTAAAAATAAGTAATCGCTTTATTGTTAATCATGTGAATCATAATTATTATTATTATCATTGTAGTGCTTTGTGGTATATAATGTTTTTGTTTGATTACCTGGCGCATAGATAAACAAATCTGATGGTTTTCCAACACGGGAACAGGCAACATACAATTGACTATGTGAGAAACATGGGTTTTCTAGATTAATACCACAAACACTTAATGATTGCCCCTGGGACTTGTTTATATTCATAGCAAAAGCAAGCGGCACTGGAAACTGTAGTCGTTTAAACTCAAATGGCATATCAGTCGGAATCATTGGGATGCGGGGTACGAGAACATCTTCTCCTTTATACCTTCCTTTGAGTATAGTTGCTTCTATCACATTGTTTAGTAATTTTTTTTATCGCTAACCGTGTACCGTTGCAAAGACGCGGTTGGTTGATATTTCGCAACATTATAACCACCGATCCAACCTTTAATTGAAGATTGTGAGGTGGCAATCCAGGCAAATCCAGCGAGTTTAAAAATTCCGGTGGATAGTTGACTATATCATCTTGATTAGTAGCCGAATCAACTGATTTATATATCCTCATTGCCAGTGATTCCACGATCAACCCCAGCTGATTAACTCAATGCATGTCTAAAGTCCTCCAATTTGTGGAAACATGTCAAAGTACTTCATTTAAGCAAGAATATGAGTGTAAATGAATTAAATTTCAAAATTCAAGAACAAATTACAGGTGAATTGAGGATATATAAATCAGTTGATTCGGCTACTAATCAAGATGATGTATTCAACTATCCACCGGAATTTTTAAACTCGCTGGATTTGCCTGGATTGCCACCTCACAATCTTCAATTAAAGGTTGGATCGGTGGTTATAATGTTGCGAAATATCAACCAACCGCGTCTTTGCAACGGTACACGGTTAGCGATAAAAAAATTACTAAAATTTGTTCTTGAATTTTGAAATTTAATTCATTTACATCTATGTTTTTTGCAGCCAGTATAGCTCGTTCGCTCAACCAATCATGGTTTCTGTAATTTCGAGAAACATCTGGAAACACCTGAATAAGTTCATCTTTTGATTGAGTTAACTGACAAAAACTTTGAGGAAAGTTAATGCAGCCAGTCAACATGTCTATAGGAAATTTGCCATTACCAATGTCAATGAGTTGTTTAGAAAATATGTTTCCAGATTGGTCATTTCGCAACTCGACACTCATATTCTTGCTTAAATGAAGTACTTTGACATGTTTCCACAAATTGGAGGACTTTAGACATGCATTGAGTTCATCAGCTGGGGTTGATCGTGGAATCACTGGCAATGTTTGACGAAAATCTCCTGCTAATAAAATCATTGCACCACCAAATCGGTTATTATTGCTCCGTAGATCTTTTAAGGTTCTGTCTAAAGCCTCCAAAGATTTTTTATGTGCCATCATGCATTCTTCCCAAACAATCAATTTACATTGCAGCAAAACCTTTGCCATTGCAGAGTTCTTCGAAACGTTGCTGGTTGGAGTTTCATTGCTTTGCATATTTAATGACAATTTTAGTGCTGAATGGGCTGTTCGACCATCTTCAAGCAAAGTTGGTGCGATTCCCGACGAAGCTAGTGCAATTGCAATTTTATTTTGTGAGCGAATTGTTGCTATATTAATGAAATCAAAAACCACCAGGTGCATCTAAGAAGTAAATCCCTCCAGTTTCATCATTTGTTACTTTCATAAGAGTTTCAAATACATACTTCTGTTCATTTAACAGTGGAAGATTTGTTTGAATTAATTCTTTCAAAGCGTTGAGATCATACAGTTTTTCTCTATGCAACTCTTGGTTAAAAGCGCCATGCATTGCTCCAACGCACACACGCACATTGTTTTGATAGATATGATCTTTGACGTTAGGAACACACCTACATTGCTTAGACAACAGTGAGTGCTTGTAATTTAATATGAACTTTATGTTTATACTGGTTTACCTAGGTATACATATATCAATGTACACCCCCCAGAAGCTAATTAAAGCTTGTGCGAGTTAGGTTAACCAGTGTGTGTTCTGTGTAGGCTTTGTTACTGTGTCCTTACGCCACCTTAGGCACAGCACTGTTAATTTTAGACCCAACAGTGAATGGTGGCCGCATACCGAAAGCTAGAAAATTTCTTTCCTAGCCCCGGACTTGAACCTACGACACGACGGGTTTCCACGTCAAAGGTCAAGGCTTTATTCCACTAAGCTATGCGACACGCATAGCAATAAAGCTCAAATTGACTACGTTTTAGTTACAAATCATTTGTATGGGAAAAAGAAAAGGGCTATTTTTAGGGTTTTTCCAGCAATAATTCTAATTTTTCTCGCCGTAAAAACCATCCTTGAACTTCAACGAACATTTTAAAAAAAGATTTGGCCAAACTGGTCCAGGCGTTGTTGAGTTATGCGCTTACCAACACATCTTGCGATTCATTTTTATATTATAGATGTTTGTTCCATTTGTTTAAAACTTACAAAATTAATTTGGATTATCCACTACGAAAATATGAAATTTCAACACCCTGTATCTATTAGATGAAACCGAATTTCAAAAAATGGTATAGGAAAAAAATGTTTCTTTTGGTCTCAAGAATCTATAGTTAAAATTAGTGCAATAGTCGGACCTTGTATACTAGAAAGATATGACGGCTATTCTTGAATGGAATTGTGCCATGATGTACTCTGTTTCAAGGGTTTTTGGGATGAGGAGGGTTTTGTTTTCTTATGTCTGTATGTGTTTGGCTTGACTTCTTTGTTATTTTCATTAATAATGCTGCCCACTTTATGAACAATGCTCCAGTATCGAGTGTTATGGTAGGTTTTGTTTTTGTTTCGACAATCATGGTAAAGTTGATATTATGCTATGTATTAGCTCTTTTTTTAATATTATAGCTCTTTATATTTGAGTAGAGTTGTGTACCTGTGCCCCTCCGATAGCTTTGTATCTATTGTGTTATGATCTCTGTGTAAATCTGTGTTAACATGATATAGATCTATGAACCATTTTTATAATTTTTGAACTAACAATTGTCAATCCTTGTTTATTAATTTTTATGATTTAAGTATCAATTGTGTAGTTCTGTCATGTGTGCTCTTGTTAATTTTATTGGTATCAATTTCTTTTGTTCTCTTATTGATAGATTGTATTCTTACATTTTGTTTTCCCTCAATTAGTTTTACTGCTCATTTAAATCATTTGGTTGATCCTATACTTCTCAAGCACCGCAACTTACGTTCAGTATATCACATATTGGAGGATTCTAATATGTAACTCGCACTTGGAAGATGAGTTAGTACGACAGTCTTGATCTTTATGCTGTCGTGGTACAGATTTCAGTGGTATGAGTGATCTGTGTACATGCCACTGGAAGCAGATCAGGTGAATTACTGGGCCTAACCTAATATTTGCACTTTTAATATAGTCCTTTGTTAAGGATATTTTCGTAAGATTTTATTGCACCTCGTAACTATTCTGACAAAGAGTGAGGGCTTTCTTGTTTTCTTGAAATTATATTCGTATAATATCTTCAAGTTATACTGCTATCAATGCCTAGCTTATTTCTTCCTCTGACATTCATTTCAACAGATAACAGCTGAATAGGACTCCTTGTATATTTTAGGTTTTTCGCAGCATTTAGAGAGTTATTAGTTTTTGTGTAATAAATTATTTTATTCCGTTTTCAATTGTGTCTGAGGCTTTTTAACCAGAGTTGGCATGAAACCCTTTTTCTGTTTGTATTATAATGTTTTTTATGTCAGGAAACATACCTATTCTCATATTCGCAAGTTGCATTCTTGAGATTGCTCGTTGTTTATCTTTATATTTTTCATTATCTCTATATTTCCTTGTTGTTCCCTACCATATTTGTCACTCGATGTTTCATTCGTCAGAGACTTCTGACTGGAGTAGAACGCCTCAGCTTTGTAGCTGCAATTGAATTTTGAAACAAAATTTTGTGAGATCGAAAACACCTAATTTTTTAATGAAACAATTTGCCACACATATGTGCAATGTGTTTTTGTGATACCAGCATGTGCTTATGAGTATTTGCTTAAAAAAACAAATTTAGAACAGCTTTGAAATGATTGTTTAGGCTTGTTCCATCATTTTTTTTTGTTCTTATACCTAATATTTTGAGAGACATCTACTGCTCGATTTAAGGTTGAGTTATTAGAAGAGCAGAAAAGAACTTTGTGTAAATTGCTGGTTTTTTTAATTTGAAAACGGTAGAATCAGTAATAGATAGTTGTAATTGCCCAAAACAATTATTCTGCAGGACTTCCATCATGACACAGAAAACCAGTTATCTTAATCTGATGCAATCATTAAACATATATTCATTTTTATCTATTTGCAGTCACTCCTTGAATATTTCAATATACAATTGATATATTTTCTTATTGATAAATTTTTTTTTTTAGATTGCTGCTGAAGAAGGCAGATGGTTTATGCTCTCAAAACCAAATTGATTGAAGGACCGCTTATTTCTGAATAAACGCTTTCAACTTCACTAATAACAGTACCAGACAGGGAATGACTCAATATATGATACATCAACTGAGGAATCAAGCCTTTCTCTGATTGCCAAGGGTACATGGTTTGTGCTGACCATTTATGTTACACTCCAAAATATCGCAGACAATTTGCGGCCAACAACATTGATGTGCACTGAAGTGATCCTAGTTTTATGCTGGTTCTTGTTCGCTATAACCCCAAGGAACATATCTGATGAAGTGCTGATAAGTTATTTCAAGGTGAGCAATGAAAATTTGAAAAGTTTGCAACATCTTTTCAGAAATTGTAAGAAAAAATGGGGATACTTCTCATTGGATACTCAACATTTTGTGTCATCCACCATTTGAAATAAACAATATCATTAAGTGCATTTGAATGTGTATTGCATATACAATTGAAAAAATACAATATAAGAAATAAATCCAGTATCTCATTATTAGAATAGCAACGATTCATTTTGTGGAATCAAAAAATTTCATAACGACTAACAATAAGACCTGTCTGACACTTGTGAATTATAAATGGGATGATGCTCACAGAATATCCTTATGAATTTGACTCTACGTACTACATAAATCCAGAAAATCTCAACTAACTCAGAAATTATTGAATTTAGGAGCATAATCATGTGAGAAAACTATCATTAAAAATCATATCATAAAAAAATAGGGTTCTAATTTGAAAAACAGAAGTTATAGCCAATTTAAGATCACAATTTTCAACACAAAATTTGAAACACCCTGTAATGCTATGTTTGAAATACAAAAGATGCATGACCTTTTCACATCCTTCCTCTTCGATGTTGTAAAAACGATTTACGCTCAGGATATTTAAAATAAGAATTATGAACATATTACTGACTGAACATATTTGACTTTTTTCCAGTTTTTTTTTGGATATTTTGAAAACTATTTGATTTAATACAATGTTTTTAACAGAAAAGTATTCACTATTGAATACTCGTTCATACCAGGAATGGAAAACTTGAAAAAAAATTTTTTCGTTAAATTTATTTTCACATCCTGTATAAGTTTTATATATATATATAAGTTTAGGGCTTCGAAAATATTTTAGCTCTGTAGAAAACTCCGAACAATATCATAATTTTAATTTTCAGATTTCAAATATGTCTAGTTCTCCAGAAACGTCTCATAGGCACTCGAACTTGAGACACCCTGTATGTTCTATCCTTCCTCATCCAAAATTTTTATAACTACTATCATTTGGCATTTGAAACTATGTTCACCTTTGAACTGCACATCGACCTGAAAGTTTCTACCGCAATGTGTTGTGAACAGTGGGTCCCAAATAAATGATGAATTTATGTATGATGATGCTACAGCTTAATGCTATTTCAACATGTTGATTCTCCCTACCACAGGTATTATATACAGTATATACAGTACAATCGCGATACTGTGAACACGCGCTCGTTCGAACTGCTCAATAGCGTGAACAACATTTTTTTTTATTTTGACCTCTCTTTAAGGAGAACTGCTGGAACCCCCGACAATGTGAACACTAATCTCAACTGATGATATTGAATGTTGAGACGACATAAATTTCAGTTTTCAGGTCCAAACTTGTCCAATACCTCGTCTAACGTATTTCAAAGCTTGCATAATTGATATTCAGTGATTAATAGGAAGAGTTCTGGAGTACTAATGTGATACAACATGCCTAGAATAAAAAGTAAATGTTTGTCCCTGCATGACAAGGTCGGAGTAATTGAAGATTGTAATAATGGTGTGAGTGTTACGTTCCTGTCAGAGAAATATGGTTTGCAAAATTGACAAGTTTTGCCATAAAAAATAAAAATGAAAGTTATATTAGATGGAGTTGCAAATACATTAAAACTAAATAATGTACCTTAAAAAGTGCGGAATATCCAGAAATTGAGCGAAAACTGTATTAATGGTTCTTAGCACAAAGGGACAGAAATATGCCTGTATCCGGCGAAATTATAAAAGAAAAAGCATTGAATCTGAAAAGTGCTATAAACATTAGAAATTTCAATGCGAGTGATTGCTGCTTGCAACGTTTCAAAACTCAATATGGGATTCGTTTCTTGAAATAATTCAGGAATTTGATTTGAATGTAAATCAGCTGTATAATGCTAACCAAACTGGCCTCTACTGGCAACTGCTACCTGAAAAAACCTGTTTCCATGTCTGAGAAAACCGCTCCAGGTATGAAGACTGTCAAGCAAAGAATGATCATTTTAGGATGCACAAATGCATCAGGTCTGCATAAATTGACATCCCAGATGTTCACAAAAAATTTTGTTAATCCTCTAATCTACAGGCACACAAAAAATGCTTGGATGACTGGTGAAATATTTAAAAAGTGGTTCTTTCAACAGTTTGTTCCTGAAGTGAGTACATTTTTTCTTACTCTATGCATGATTTTAGTTTCCTGCCAAAGAATTGAGAGCTAACAATGGTAACATTTTCGTTATGTTTATGCCCTCAAACATCACTTCTCTGATTCAGTCAATGGATCAAAATATTCTTAGACTTAATTATCGCAATAGTTTACTTAGCTCTTTTCTCAATACCACTGAGCCTATTGGAACTGCCCTAAAGAAATTGTGATTAAGAGCTGTAATGCTAAATTTAGCAGCTGCATGGTAGAAATTAGATGCACATATGATATGCAAGTGCTGGCATAACATAATGGCCGAACCAAATACAAATGAAGATGACCTGCCATTGAGTGTTTTGAAGCAAAGATGGGACAATAAGAGCCATGATATTGTAAAGGATCCTATGACTTTGTTGGAAGCTATAGGTCCGGCAAGTTTTTTCTTCTGACATTCTATAATTTGTCTACTAATATATGTACTGTCAATTTTAAATCGATATTTCTTCGCAAGAAATTGAAACCTGGATTATGGACACAATCCGACCACATTGAAGAGTGATGAAGATAGATATCAGATGACTTTGAAATTGCTGGTGTAGAACAAGAACCATCAACGATTAGTCACCATGAAGCTATTCAAGCCTTACGTATTTCAGTGATCTCCGATATCATGAACAACCTTTATTTTGTGAACAACCCTGGTTTTATTCTGTTCACGTTATCGCGATTGTACTGTATGTAATGAATGTAGGATTTTTCCGTTGTCTAGGATAACTACCAGTAATTACCACGAAGTTGGAATAAAACTTTATTCTCGAGGCAAGTAACAGTAAAAAAATCGAAGGAAATACAGCCTCTCAACGAACAAAACTCGTTTCCGATCTGATTGACGTCTAAAAACTCCATTCTTTTTTTTCTCGCCTCCTATATCTAAATTATTTATAACGTCATTAAAAAAAACATAGAACATTATAATACAATTCGGAATAAAAGTACGAATCCCACACTCGGCCATCCTACGTAGAATCCGACTCGGATTCAGTTCCGAATTGCACCCAAGGTTTCAAATACTCTGAACACGTTGATGTTCTGATGGGTCCTTCATGGTTTCCTACTTTTATTACATCATATCTATCATTCCGTTTCTCCTTGGAGATCTCATAAGGACCAAGAAATTTTCTTGTCACTTTCAATCCAGAGCCAAACTGGGTTCGTTTAATAGCAACTAAGTCTCCCACTTTATACTTCTTGGCTTCTTTTTCTTTTTATTAAAACTTCTTCTATTTTCTTCCTGCATCTTAAGCAAATTCTTCTTGCTTTCTTCTCTGACGATTTCTCTTGCCTCATCAAATTGTTTTCTCGTCTCATCTTCTATAATTTCTAATAATTGAAAATCTTCTTTTCTTCTCATTTTAACACCAGTCAATACTTGGAAAGGCGTTGTTTTAATGCTTCTTTGATAAGTAGAGTTAATCGCTCTTTGCACCCTATCAACGTATTTATACCATTTAGTAGGATCTTCCAAGCTTAATTTAGTTAATACTGAAATTATTATTCGATTTATCCTTTCAACTTGACCATTACTTCTAGGAACTCCTGTGATTATGGTCACGTGATGGATCCTTCTTCATCACAGTAATCTTCAAATTCTTTAGCAGTAAAAGCTGCTCCTCTGTCTGTGATGATGCGACTAGGGTTACCAAAAGTTTTCTGTTGCTTGACTAAACAACTTACAGTCTCCTTGGCCTTCGTCGTTTTAGTTGGGAAAATCCATGTGAATTTGGTAAAATCATCTATAATTACCAATAAGTATTGATAATTTTTATTCGTCGATGGTATAGGACCCAAATGATCTGCGTGATAAGTATGTAAAGGACCTTCTAGTTTCGAGATCGGATGAAGTAGTCCTTCTTTTTCCCTTCTTTTCTGTTGCTAAGAATACATGGAATACAGTTAGAAATAAAGGTCTGAATTTTCTCCTTTAATTTTGGAATAAAATATTCCTGCTCTATCAATTCTTCAGTTTTTTTATCGCAAAATGTCCTTCCTCATGAGCTTTCTTTATTATTTCCGTCTGCATGGCTTTTGGTATCATCAAAAGTTCTTTACCATTGACAAACTTATAAACTATTCCATGTCTAGTGAAATAATCTTCATACTCGCCCTTCGTCTCCAAAATCTTCTCAATAAGCGTGATATTTTCGTCTTTTCCTTGTGCCATTCTTATTTTTTCTAGAAATCCATCTTCTTCTTGAAATCACCATTACATGAGGACATCGACTAAGTGCATCTACATGAGACATCCTGCTTCCTTTTCGATGCTCTATTTCATAATCATATTCTTCTAACAAAAGAGCCCATCTAGCTACTCTAGTCGTTAAATCTTTTTTCTGCATCGTCTTTTGGAATGCTGAACAGTCAGTTACTATTTTGAACTTCATTCCTAAGAGGTAGGTCCTAAATTTATTCACAGCTGTTATGATGGCTAAAACTTCTAATTCATAGGAATTATATTTCTCTTCTGCTGGAGTCGTCTTCCTACTTAAGAAATAAACAGGATGTAGCATGGAATCTTCATTTGATTTCTGCATTAAACAAGCTCCATATCCATATTTACTTGCATCAGTATGTAATTCAGTCGGTAAACTTCTCTGATAAATATGTTATACAGGATAGCATGTCAGTAGTTCCTGCAACTTTCGAAAAGATTGCCTCTGTCTATCTCCGAATTTGAATAGCACATCTTTTCTTAATAAGTCACTCAACGGTTTTGCAATTGTAGAGTAAGACGGTACAAACTTTCTGAAGTATCCGGTCAGACCAAGAAAAGATTGAAGTTGTTTAAAAGTTGTAGGTTCAGGATAACGTTTGATTGCTAGCGTCTTTTCTTCTGAAGGCTGCACTTTGCCATCTTCAATAATATATCCTAAAAATTGTACTTTAGTCTTTAAAAATTGGCACTTCTTCTTCTTTATTTCTAGTCCATAATCTCTAGCAACTTGCAAAACTATCTTCAACCTTTCTATTCCTTCTTCTACGGTATTACTAGGAATGATAATATCATCAAGGTAGAATATTACAATTCCTTGTGCAGTGAGTTTCCTAAAAACATAAGTGACAAATCGCTGAAAAACTGGTGGGCTATTGCACAAACCGAATGGACATTTGAGGAACTCATATTGTCCATCGTGTGACTAACTAAGTATACTTTATGCTCTCCTCTTCTACTTCAACATGAAAAAATCCATTTCTCAGATCGATTGTCGAAAAAACTTAGCACCTTCAAGCCTGTCAAGTACATCCTCAATCAAGGGTAAAGGAAACCTATCCTTTAAGATATTCTTATTTAGTTTCCTGTAGTCACAACATATCCTTATGCTTCCATCTTTCTTACGTACTAAAACTATTGGACTAGCAAATTCAGACGAACTTTCTCTAATTATTCCCTCATTTAACCACTCTTCTATTTGTTTCTCGACTTCTTTTTTCTCAGGAAAAGATAATCTTCTAGGTCCTTGATAAATTGGTTCCTCACTTCTCAAAATTATTTTCATTTTGATACCAGTAGTTAAAGTTTTCTCCGGCTTATAATTTTCCATCATATCTTTCACAATTTGCCTGTGTCTGACATCTTCTATGTTTTCTAAACAAATCTCATTTTCTAGTTTACTTTCATCTACAGCGATCCTCATCAGAAAGTTGTCATTCTTTTTTTTATGTACGATAATTCCATCATCCTTCAAGTACACATCAGCTATTTTCAGAATATCATTTCCTATTATCACCTCAAAGTCAGTTGCTTCCTTGGGTACAACATGGAATAGCATATCAAATAGTTCTCCACTTACTTCTATGTTCTTTTTAAATGATCCCAATGTTTTCACCTTGTTTGATCCAATTCCTTTGAGTAATAGAATGTCGAGTGATAGCATTTCATCTACAAAAAATTTCTCATAAACATCTTGTCTCATCACACTTATATCACTTCCTGTGTCAAACAATGCTGATATTCTAACTCCTTCAATATACAATGTCATAATATTGCTCTGTATTACTTCAATTGTGTTCATATGATTTGAAGCATGCGAGTTTTGTACAGTTGAATTTTTCTCAGGACACTTGATGCTACATGTCCAAATCCTTTGCAGCTAAAACATTTTACACCTTTACTTTTTGTATGGGCAATCGTTAGATTTATGTCCACGATTTCCACAGTTATAGCAATTTTGCTGCTTCCCATTCATCCTCTGATCTTTTGGACTACTTTCAACACCTTTCTTAGCCTCGTGCTTCACCTGATGCTTCACATTTTCTCTCTTGGATTTATAGAAATTACCTCCTCCTACATTCCTCTTCTTGGAGATAGTTTCGTAAAGCTTAGCCTTCTCTTTGAACTCATGAAAGTTTCTGGCACCATACAGTATGACTTTGTCTGCAGATTCATCTTGTATCCCATCAATAATATATTGAATGACTACTTCAGTTTCAATATTCCCTCGACTGGCAATCTCCCTCATAGACAAAACATATTCTTGAACACTTTCATCATATTTCTTTCTTCTTGTCATCAGCAACTTATGGATCTGTGCACTGGTAACTTTGATTTGAATTCATCAAGTAGTCTCTTTTTCAACACGCTCCAACTTCTTATACCTTTTGCGATTGTATATACAACTTCGCTAGTCCTATCAATGATTTTTTTCCAAATATTAATTTTTGAAGCTCATTCCAACCAGTTATTTCTGCAATCTCTTCAAAATCCTCAATCCACCTTCTAATCGGAAAGTCATCTTTTCCATCGAATTGTCTTATGTTTTCTTCTACATCTCTAAAAGTCAGTGAAAATCCTTCTCGTCTATAGTTCCTTCTCGCGTCGAACTCATATTTTCCTTGCTCTTCTACCTCATCTTCACTACCCTCTATACCTTCAAGATCATCTTCTTTCTCGAATTCTTGTCGATCTTCAGTAATATTATCAATATCATCACCATCAATATTTAATTCTTGGGCGTATTCAAATTTAATCAAAAATGAACATATGCGCTCAGCTATTTCATCTGAAGATCCACTATACTCCAAATCAAGAATATTGCATACCGCTATCATATCTGGAAGTGTCAACTGTTTGGTGATATCACGTACTTTGGCCAAGTGTTGGTCCGTACCTAAATTCCAAGAAAATCCTGAAAAATTCCGCAAAGCTTTTCGACCTTTACGCGGCTCTCCCTCATCACCGTAACAAATAATATGTAACGCTTTCACAACAGATAATCTTGCATGAGTTATTTGATATGCAATTTTAGGTATAGCTCCTAAAATCAACATCTTTAAAAAGTATCAAACTGATAACTAATTCGAAAAATATGAAGAATACTCTAATTCACAACGAGACAACTAAAATCAGAATATCTACAAATGAAAACACTAAATACACAAAAGAAGTTTTTCAAAATAACGGAAAAGAGTTCGATGAACGATAAACCAAAAATTAATAATAATCAACTGATCAAAATTAAAAACTTGACAATTGTTTGTTGAGTGGCTGTACTCCTTTACAAAATGTCTCAATGACACAAAATGTCTCAAAAATACAGAATTAAAATAAATTCTTTTTGAACAGCCTTCCTCAGTGAGTGCTTCTAGAAAGGATATCTCCTACCTTGATACTTCAAAACTCTAGCACCAATTCCACCTGTCGTTCGGAACCCAGTTCTCGCCGTGGGTTTCCTCACTTCGTCTCTGTCTTTCAGTGGAAAAGGTACACCTTGTCCTGCAGCACTACTTCGTCTTCTTCTTCGTTCAGATCTTCGTCTAATTTGTCTTTTCTTTGTTCAGATCTTCGTCTACTTCGTCTTTTTCTTTGTTCAGATCTTCGTCTATTTCGTCTTCTTCTTCGTTCAGATCTTCGTCAATAATCCAAACTCAGTCAATAGTTCGTTCAGATCATCTGTTCATCCAAGTCTTCTTGTTCGTCTATGATTTGTTTCGTTATCCCAGTTGATTTGCTTCTTGATCCCGGACGAGCCCCCAAATGTAGGATTTTTCCGTTGTCTAGGATAACTACCAGTAATTACCACGAAGTTGGAATAAAACTTTATTCTCGAGGCAAGTAACAGCAAAAAAATCGAAGGAAATACAGCCTCTCAACGAACTAAACTCGTCTCCGATCTGATTGACGTCTAAAAACTCCATTCTTTTTTTTCTCGCCTCCTATATCTAAATTATTTATAACGTCATTAAAAAAAACATAGAACATTATAATACAATTCGGAATAAAAGTACGAATCCCACATGAATGTAACTTAGATCTATATGGTTTTTATGGATGTACATAGAAATTGTATGTATATATATGAGCCGTTCAGTGCACACATCGATTAACTCCATAAAACGAAAAGTTGAGAAACGCGATGATGTAATGTATATTCTTTCTTAAAATTCCTGTGATAATATGAATTCAAATAGATAATGTAGAATGCAGAATTGCAGATAAAGCTTTCATCTAACGGTATATAAAATTAATAAAAAAGAATAGCCAACAAACAATCCTCAGTAATGTTACAGTTTCTATGTGACTGGTAGAGTTAATCGATTTGGCAACTAAAAAAAAATAATAAAGTTAAATTTAGTTTTTACATTTTTAAGTTTTTTATTACAGAAAAAGTTAGTTGTTATACAATTATATCACAGCTTTTCCATAAAAATGGATGTTGGCAGCTCTGTTATAATATAATTTTTGTAATTAATCCATAGCAGCTTTATGCTAGCGGCATTATTCTATGAGATGATTCAGGAAACTACCGTTTGCATTGCACTTTTTTATCTGGTTACCGATGCGATTTTGTTACGATAATTATTAACAGGGAGGGAGCATCTTCGGCTGTTTAAAAATAAATAAGCGTCGATTCATATTAGAGTATGGAGTTAATCGAAATGGCTTCTGAAATAAATTACTTATTATTCAATGGCCAAAAAATGTTTGCCATTTAACGGTGATAATCTTTATTATTCAGGAAAGTTATTATAAATATAAAAAGTTATGACTATGCGAAGGGCTTTGACACTTGAATTTAATATTTTTCAAAAAGTGGAGTTGATCGATGTGTGCACTGAGCGGTTCATATATATATTTGTAAAGATGAAATTTGCCGAAATGAAATAGAAAAGGATGAATTTGGGTACAAGGCAATATCTGGCAGGAGTTGATAATCAGTCGTCATCAACATCTATATTTCGAACTTTTAGCTGTTCTTCATCAGGATGCTGCAATATTGTAAAAAAAATTGGTTGCCTGTAAAGTTGGTATACGGGCGAAAGTTTTACGTGACAACGTAATCATCGTTTTACAATTAACTGGCAACGTGTAAACTTGTATGCAGGCGCCTAAGCGAAATAGAAGCGCAAGACATGAACCTGTGTGTATTCCTATCTCTCTCAGTCTCTCTCTCTCTCGCTCTGTCTCTCTCGCTCTTAGGCTGGCAAACTGTGCTCGAGTGGAAGGGACGCGTGCCTTTCACTTTTTATGTCTGTCTCTCTCGCTCTTAGGCGGGCTAACCATGCCCGAGTGGAAGGGACGCGTGCCTCTCACTCGCTCTCATTGTGAGCGCATAACGTGCGCGGAGCGTAACGCAGTTTCTTGAAGTGTCACCCGGCAAACCAATTTATAAGACGTTGTCACGTCAAAACTAGAAAAATAAACACTCAATAACTTACATCTGACCAGACTATTATTTAAATTAGCAAAGAGAGCATCAGAAAAACATCATTCGAATTTTTGTCGAGGGATAACTGATAACTGTAAACTACACTTAGATTTTTTAGGTCAGTCTTCTTATTAATATTATTTTTATTTTCATTGATCAAACTCATGGTTGTGACCCTGCTGATTCCGTTCCATTCAGACTGAATAATTTGTGTAACTAAGTCGAGTGAAATGTTAGTAAATAAACTGACAGTGTCCAAGGAAACTAGTTTGTATCCTTGAGGCAGTATAATGTTGTTAATCTTAATACTGAATTGGAAGGAATCGCTCACAGAATATATATATATATATATATATATTTGAATTCATTTTTACCTAGTTATCTATATATATCAATGTGTTCGAATTTGTTTGTTGGGTGTCTAGGTTATAATTGAAAAATGTGAAATAATTTATTCATACAAACGTTTCGGCGCATCCGCCTTCTTCAGTGTAAAATACATCACAATTGACTTGAAACATCTAGAAATTATGTACATTAATTAAATAAAATAAAAATTTCATGCAAACATCTCACTAATTGTCATTGTGGTTTGTTAGGTGTTGTCGAGTCTGTACTGTCAATTCCATGTCACTGTGTGTTTCTTATGATTGTTATTCTTCTTCTTTAATTTTGTGGTCGCTTCAGTAAGGGCATATAAATACGACTGAGATTTTTTGTGTCTAACTTGTCGTTTACTGTATTTTTGTTCTTCATTTGGATGTGTATCATTTCTAATATTTCCCTACTTTTTTGTTGATGTTCAATAGCTAAGATTTTTGTGTCCTCGTAATTAAAGTCGTGTTTTTCGTTTTTTTTTATGTTGGTTCAGTACTGTGGTTGCGTTTTTGGTGTATTTATGTGCATTTAATCGTTCTTGTAATCTTTGTGAAGTCTGACCTATATATTCTTTGTCATAATCTTTGCATGGAACACTGTATACTACATGTGACTTTTTCATTTTTGGTGTTGGAGCTTTTATTTTGCTGAAAATTTTCTGTATCTGATTTTGTGGCTTGTGAACAACCTCTCGGTTGTATGGTCTTACTATATTATTAACTTTTTGTGACAGACCTTGAATGAAGGGTAGGGGTATACGTTTGGAGTTGTCAGTGTTTGTTTTCGTAACCTGTTGTGTGTTGTAAAGTCTGTGTGTCCTTTGTTTTATGAGTCGGTAAATCATGTTTTCAGGGTAGTTATTACTGAACAAAAGTTCCTTCACATCTGCCAATATCTGCTTACGTAGTATCGGCGTCGTCAGTTCCAATGCTCTGTCGATAAGTCCGATGGCGGTGTTCTTTTTTTGGGACTGGTGGTGATTAGAGTGGAAGTCCAAAATGTGAGCGGAATTTTGTTCCTTTCTGTACCATTGCGTCAACAGTTCTTCACCTTCTCTCACGAATGTTATATCTAGGAAGTTTAATCTGTTATTTGTTTCTTCTTCCAGTGTGAACTCTAATGCGTTATGAATGTTGTTGAAATGGTGGAGGATCTCATTCATTTCGGATGGTGTTGTTATTAAAATACAGTCATCTTTTGTAGAATGATGTTTGAAATTGACTCATGATTTTTTCTTCGATGAATTCCATGACTATCTGGGCTATAGGGCTTGATAGTGGGTTACCCATGGCCACTCCTTTAGTCTGTTTGTAGAAGTTGTTTTTATATTGGAAATAGCTGTTGTTCATGATGTACTGGATCGTTTCGATAATTTTCTCTTTGGGTATTTTTTTTTTTTAATCTCAATAATTATTAACAATCAGAATAACATTCTACAAGTTAATGTGTTAAGAAGTAGTCAAGTGACTTGAATAGAGCGGGAAAAGATTATCTCCAGTGAGAGAATCTCATTATTCCATTAAATCAGCTGGCCAATGTCTCTTCAATCTTCTTGCTAAGGTGTTTGTCAGTAAGGGTTGGAGTAAAATATTCGAGTGGTTTTCCATTCTCGCGTGGTGGTTTCTGCTTCTATGCTTGATGACTTCTTCAACATATGGTATATTTAGGTCTTCATGTAAAGTCTGGTTGGACACATACCATGGGGCGTTGGCCATCATGCGAAGTATTTTCGATTGCGTTCTTTGGATCAGAGCTATGCTGGATTTGCTTGCGCATCCCCAGATTTCTATCCCATATGTCCATATTGGGATGATGATAGTCTTGTACAACAATATTTTGTTTGTAAGTGGTAATTTGGATTTTTTTCCGATGAGCCAATTAATTTCCCTGACTTTCAGGTCAATTTGTTTTCTTTTTTTGATTATATGTTCCCTCCAGGTTAGCCTAGTGTCTAGATGAAAGCCAAGGTATTTTGCTGATGTAGCTTTTGGAATTTCTATGTTGTTCAATTTGATTGGGGGACAATGTTGCTTTCTCAGTGTAAAGTCTACTTGTTGAGATTTGGTTTCGTTTATTTTTATTTTCCACTTTTTCATCCAGATTTGTAATTTGTCTAGGTGTTCTTGTACTAGCTTAGTCGCTGTTGCTGGGTCTTCATGTACTGCCATTATTGTTGTGTCATCAGCAAATGTTCCTGTTGTAGTGTGAGCTGTTATTGGTAGATCTGAGGTAAAAAGTAGGTAGAGGAACGGGCCCAGCACGCTTCCTTGTGGAACTCCAGCTTGAATGGGGCTATAATCTGATACTTCTTGCCCTACCCTAGTTCTAAACTGTCTGTTTGTAAGGTATGAATTCAGTAAATTAAAGAATTTTAAAGGAAGAATATTTCTTATCTTGAATAGGAGTCCTGAGTGCCATACTTTATTGAACGCTTGACTCACATCCAGAAAGACTGAAGTGCAGTATAGCTTCTTTTCGAACGCTTGGTTTATGGTTTTCGTTATTCTATGCGTTTGTTGGACAGTTGAGTGACCTTGTCTGAATCCGAATTGATGTGAAGGAATCCAATGATCTATGGGAATTTCGGCGTTTATTCTCTGAAGTAATAACCTTTCCAATATTTTCGAGATTATTGGCAAACGGCTTATGGGTCGATATGATGTCACTTCGTGTGGATTCTTGCCCGGTTTCAGTATCATGAGTACTTCTGCTGTTTTCAGTGATTTGGGCCAGTGCCCGAGTCTCAATATAGCATTAAAGATGTAGGTTACCTTGACAATCCCTTTTCTAGGCAGTTCTTTGATCATCTTTGCAGTTATTCCATCAATACCTGGTGCCTTTTTCTGGTTCAGATGAGTGATTTCTTTGTATACTTCTTTAGGTGTTAAGAACTTTATATTTTGAGTTTCTGTAGGGATGTAAGCAATATTTTCCTCAACAATTTCATCAATGACCTGGTCATTTGGTTTGAATACCTCTGTCAGGTGATGTGCAAACAATTTCGCCTTTTCTTTTTCGCTTCTAGCCCATCTATCATTGGTTTCAGTTGAGTTTTTCACTGGGACATTTTGTTCTGTTGGCTTTACCTTGGATTTTATAGGTCTCCATATTGAGTTGTCGTATCGGTTTAATCCGGTGATATATATATTGAATGATTCTTCCTTCAATTCTCTTAACCTATTTTTAAGTTTATTGCTTATATTATTGAATGCTGTTTTGTCTGCAGGAGCATGTGTGTTTTGCCATCTAGATCTTATTTTGCGTTTTTCAGCAATGAGCTTTTTAATTTCTAATGGTATTGGTTCTGGTTTGTTTTCATTGTAACTTCTTGGAGTACTTTGGATGGCTGCATCCTTAAGTATAGTTGTAAATGTATCGAGTGCTTCTTCGATTTCTTTTTTTTCCTTTAGCCTCAAGGATAGAGAGACCCGCTCATGAATTAATTTGCGGTATTCATCCCAGTTGGTTTTTCGATTATGTAGTTTTGGTGGAGACTTTCTATTGATTATCAAGGTGCTCAGTGACGCTATTACTGGAGTATGATCTGATGATAGGTCATAGCTTGGACATACATCCATATATGATGGAGCTATTCCATTTGTTATAAAAAAATCTAGTAGATCAGGTGTTTTATTCGGATCACTGGGCCAGTATGTAGGACTTCCAGTAGACAAGAAGGAGTAGTTTTTTTCCTGCAACAATTTGGCCAGCTCTCGTCCCTTGGTAGTGGTTAATCGTGAGCCCCAGAGAGTATTCTTACTGTTAAAATCTCCTCCGACAAAGAATTTTGAGCCTAATGTGGTAAAGAAATCTCTATAGTGGTCAATTTTCAGATTGTGTTTAGGGGGACAATAGACAGCTGATATTGTCAATTCATAGGAGAACATTCTTACTTTGACTGAAGTAGCTTGAAGGTGATCAACTTTGTATTCTGGCATGACATAGTGGCTTATTGTGTTCTTAATTAGAATTGCTGTTCCGCCGTGTGCAGTGTTGTCTGGGTGGTTGGTAGAGTAGGTGATGTAATTTGGTATGTTGAAGTATGACCTATCAGTGAAATGTGATTCACTTATGAGGAGGATGTCAATAAAATTGTGTTTTAAAAAAGTTTCCACTTCATTCTTGTGTTGCAAGAGTCCGTTGGCATTCCATTGTGCTATTCTAATTATTAGGTGTACAAATAAGTTTCCGCGGTTTGTCAAAAAATGGCCCCACCAGAAGGTTATGGAGAAATTGTCAGATGTAAAACGTAATATCCCAAGTTTAGTCATCTGGCAACACCATAACCTTAAAGTACTAGTGATTCCGTATCAGCATCACGTAATTTTTTTCGTGCAAAAATGTCAAGTTTTATTCCGAATAAGCATCATTTGCGGGAACTTTTGATTTACTTCTTTAATGTGAAAAAATCTGCAGCTGAGGCGCATCGATTGCTTCTAGAAGCATATGGTGCAGCTGCTTTAAGTGAGAGAAGTTGTCAGGAATGGTTTCAAAAGTTTAAGAACGGTGAGTTTGACGTTAAAGAACGCAGTGGAAGGCCGAAAGTGTACGAAGACATGGAATTAGAAGCACTATTGGAGGAAGATTCGTCCCAAACGCAAAAAAAACTTGCACTTACTCTACAAGTGACTCAACAAGCAATTCCACATCGTTTAAAATCGTTAGGAATGATTCAAAAACAAGGAAATTGGGTTCCATATGAACTAAAGCCGAGAGACGTTGAACGCCGATTATGCATGAGTGAAATGCTGTTTGCCAGGAATAAAAAAAAAGAGTTTTTTGCATCGTATAGTCACTGGTGACGAAAAATGGATTCACTACGATAATCCAAAGAAGAGAAAGTCATGGGTTAAGCCCGACGAACCATCAACATCGACAGCTAAGCCGAATATTCATGGAAAAAAACTCATGCTGTGTATTTGGTGGGATCAGCTTGGTGTCGTGTATTATGAATTGCTGAAACCAAGCGAAACCATTACTGGAGCTCTCTACCGAACACAATTGATGAGATTGAGTCGGGCACTTAGGGAAAAACGAGCCCATTACTACTCTAGACACGACAAAATTATTCTTTCACACGATAATGCTCGTCCACATGTTGCGGCGCCGGTAAAAACATACTTGGAAACATTCAACTGGGAAGTTTTACCCCACCCGCCGTATTCACCAGACTTAGCCCCTTCTGATTATCATCTGTTCCGGTCGATCGCACATGGTCTGTCTGAGCAGCGCTTCACATCATATGAAGACACGAAAAATTAGGTAGATTTGTGGATAGCGTCAAAAGATGAAGAGTTTTTTCGACGGGGTATCCGAATGTTGCCAGAACGATGGGGAAAAGTAGTGGCAAATGATGGAAAATACTTTGAATAAAACGTAATGTACTTTTCCTTTACAATAAATTCCTAATTTTTTATAAAAAACCGCGGAAACTTATTTGTACACCTAATAGTTTAATGAATTTTGTTGATCAGCGTTGAGAGCATGCTCAAGATCATGCTATTTTGTTGCATTAATTGCTGAAACATGCCTTTAAATTCTGTTAAAAAGGTACTTTGTGTTGTTGTCCTGTTTTCTTCATTTTGTGTTGTAGTTCTGTTATTTTTGCGTAGAGCTTCAGCGTAATTCATTTTCTGTGGCTGTTGTGTTGGTAATTGATTATCTATATGTTTGTGTTGAATGATGTTTTTTGTATGTTCAACCTATTATTATCATTGTCAGGTTTCTTGACTAGGTCATGATAAAATTGACACCCTCTATAGTTTGCTGGATGCGGACCATTACATAATACACATTTAGCTGGGGTATTGTTGCTTTTTTTGCAATGTGCCGTATTGTGCTCACCACCACACTTCACACATGCATATGGCCTATTCCAATAGGTCTTAGTATGTCCATATTGTTGACATCTCATGCACTGAATTAGTCCTCTCACCTTTTTTGGTGGTTCGATTGTCACTAACCTGTTCTGTATGCCATGTATCTTGTAGATTTCTTTGTTGTTCAGGGCTGGTTCGAGATCCACGAAAAATAAATTCAGAGGTTCTTTTGTTATCCTACTTTTTCCATTGTAAATATTTCTTACTGTGTGTCCTTCTTTGGAGAGTTCCAGCTTGATATCCTCTACATTTGTTGTGTGATGGACATTTTTTATAACAACTCTGAATGCTCTTTCCTGCTTTGGTTGATACGTGTGGTGTATTTATTATATTATTATTCCTCATGTGGTGAATAAGTTTTCTATAACCTTCAACAGTTTGACTATTCACTTTCACAGTATTGTCAGCTAAGGTTTTTGTGGTGAATTGATCCATTTGAAGGATTTCATTCATGTTGGAGATCATCTCATTGTAATTGTTAACTCCGTAAACAAAAATGGGCGGAGGGCGAGGAACCTTGGTGATTGGTTTATCTGGTTTATTACTCTCTTCTTTATCTTCATTCAGACTGCTGAACCTATTATATGTTGGGATTTCATAATTTTTTGAATTATTAATTTTCCTTTTCTTCGTTGTACGTCCTATACTTTGCCATCTTTGTTGATTTTTGTTTGATTGATTTATTTCACTAGCGGTGAATCCAGCGAATTCTTCCTCACTTGTTGAGGACATCCTGTAGTAGCTAGATGAATGGGTACCATCCTGTATATCCATATTTGTTTCAGTTGACGGGGAATTTACGGCATCTGGTGTCAAATTCATATTTTTATTTTATCTCACGCTATCTGTGTTTATCAGTTCCATCCACCGCATCTGTACTGATAAGGGATCACTTTATTATCGATTTCAATTGAATTCTGATCAACAAATTAGCGGAAATATTTGAATTGTCGAAATTATATTTCCTTTTCTGGGGCGATTTTCGAATTTTACTTAGTAATAGCTCGATCAATCCGGGTTTTTATGCCCGGAGTCGGTGGCTGATTACTAATATCACTCTTTTTACGTAGGTGAATGTTTTAGATAATATAAATTGCTACTGCACATGTGTTCGCGTCGACGACTTGAACGGGAGTTTTGGGTATTTTTGTGTGTTATGATATTGTTTCCCACTTATTTTCAATTGCTTGTATTGTCAAGTCAATGGGGATGTTCGTATAGAGTGATTTCACATCTAATGAGTACAATCGCTGGTTACTTTGTATTTTGATATCTTTTAGTGATTTTTTTAAATGGAAGGAATTTTTTATATAATATTGGTTGGTGTTTATTGCTGTTGAAAGGGTGTTAGCTACAAATTTTGATATCTTGTACAGTGGTGATTGTATGAATGATACTATCGGCCTCAGTGGTATATTTTCTTTGTGAATTTTTGGTAATCCATAAATTTTTGGAATTTTACTATTGTGGGTGATCATGGTTTTTGCCTCCTGTGCCGTGATGTATTTTTCCTGTAGCCATTCCTTGATTATTTTGTTGTTTTCTTTCTCCATCGTAACTGTCATATCTCTTTTAACATTTTTGTAAGTTGTTATATCATCTAAAAGTTGTAGTATTTTTTCATCATACTCATGTTTGGATATTATTACTATTTTGTTGCCCTTGTCTGCTTTGATGACCTGTAGATCGTTGTTGTTTTTCAGGAATGTTTTAGTTTGTACAAAATTTGATTTAATACTATTTTTTTTCTGTTTTCTGCCTTTTAATTGTTTTTTGTGTGTATTGAGGGTATGTGTGATGTTTGTTCGGATATTGTCTTGATCTTCTCTTGGCAATTCTTCAATTGAACATTCTATTTGGGTGATTATATCGAACGTTGGAATTTCATGTTCTCTATCTATTTCCATGGCATATTTTGGGCCTAAGTTAAGTGTTTTCGTCACGAATTCAGGTAATGTGGTCTGCGTCAAATAGCCATGGCCCAAAATATGCTATGGAAATATATAGATTGAAGAATTGCCAAGAGAAGATAAAATTTATGCAACAACTTGATTCAGCCGGAAACATAATTTATGTGGGGGCCCCACTTCGGGTTCTTATCAACCACAGAACCAAGCTTGAATTATATTCTGAGGGGTGTACATTGCTATATGTATACCTAGGTAAGCAAGTATAAACATAAACAAACACTATTCTAATGTATTTAATTTTTGAGGTTTCATTAATTTCATCATTGTTTATCGTTATACTTGTGAGAGGAGGTCCGTTTGGTTCAGTCAACGAAAATGCCACATGATGTGTCTTGGAGAGGTTTAATCATAGCTTGTAACAACAGAGCCAATTCTTCACTACCTTCAAAGATGCGTTTATTCTGGTCTCCTCCCACGAATCACCACAAAACACCAGTGCAGTATCATCAGTATATGAAATTATCAGTCCACCAGTATTTAAACTCAACAGTGAGTTGATATAGATCACTGTGCTCTACGGTACACCTATCTTTATTTTCATATCCTCACAGTTTTGTTCACTCTAACCATCTGATATCTGTCTGTAAGATAACTCTCAAAAAGTTTATGCACAGTACCCCTAACTCCTTAGTTTTCTAATACACCGAGAAGACCTCGGTGTGGAATCATGTCAAAATCCTTTGCCATGTCAACAAATACTCTAATACACTTTTTACCTAAATTTAGATTCTTTATTATCTCCGAAGTCATGGCCAATATAGCATCGGAAGTGCTAACACCTTAATGAAACCATACTGATATGGTGATAGTACCTTGTTTTTAGTTAGAAAACCTACCATTCTTATCTTAGGGAATTTCTCAAAAAATTTTGTAAACATTATTATCAAGTTTATTGGTCTATAATTATTGGCGTTATTACTAGACTTTAATATTGGTGTTACGATAAATCTTTTAAAACTGGTTGGCACTCTTCCTGTCTCGAAAATAAGGTTTATGACGTGTAAAAGGGGTGCGAGTACTTCAGAGCATGTCTGCTGCACAAACTTCGCAGAAACACCATTGTATCTAGGCGAACAGGATGGATATGTGATCGATCAGTTCAGCCAGGGATATAAGTTCAAGAAACATGGAGCATTGAAACCCAAAGCAAGTACCTCTGTTGGAGGAGGAATATTTTTCCATATCATCATATTAATGCCATGTTAATATGGCGGCCGATGATGACGCATCGTCGAGCGGCTCTGCCAAAAACTATTATAAATGCTGTAAAACTAGATCTTCAGGTGCTATAGTGTGCATAAAGTGCGGTAATGTCTTTCATTACTCCTGTTCTGAAAGAAATTTCCCGAATCAAGTCATAAGTGGAGCTAGAACTATCTGCTGTGACAATTCAGTGAACGACATCAACATTCTCGTTGGTTCGAGTTTAAATCAGAAGGATTATTCACAGGAATATAATCAGGTATTGCCTTGAAAATAAATACCTCAAAGAACTACTAAAAGAAGTCCAAGAACAGAACCAAATTCTCATTGAAAACAATAAATTGTTATCACTCAAGATCCAAGATCTAGAGATAAATAATCCAAGAGAAAGTTATAGTCAGGTTGTAAAAAGTAATAGACATAAAAAAGACTAACATAAACATAACACATCACAGACGACAAGCCACACTTCCAGTGGCCTTGGACCAAATAAGTGTTCTGTCAATTAGTCACTGTCAAAATCATACAGAAAACAAAGCTGAAAGAAGTCATAGTTTGAATGAACCAAATGTAGCCAATAGAACTATCATTGAACCTTAACTGAAACCTAAACTGTAAAGAATGATCCTGGAACGTCAAACGGGACCACAGAACATTCCCAATGCTCTTTGAACATAGCTCTTGACAACAAGACTACTGAGGTTATAAAACAACCAAACACAAAAACAATGCAGGTGCAGGATGATTTTAAAAGAAATGAACGATCACGCAGTACAGGTAGCAAACATAAACCCATATTACTTGGTACAGCTGAGAATAATAATGGAGAGTTCGCTAACCAATTGACGGGAGCAGAAAGGAAGGTATGGCTGTATATATACAGAGTAGAGAAACATGTCACGTTAGAGATAATCCGAGAATTTATAACTTCGAAATCAGATCTCGAAAATTCAACAGTTGAAGTCAAAGAAATACCAGGCAACGTTTCATGGTGGGTGCACCATTTAAAATGAAAACACAAGAAACAAAGAAAAACAACATGGCTATTTCCTGCCCAACAGAATTCCAGTCGAACAAAAAACCTCGAACTGACCAGCAAAATCGAAAATTAACATCATTCACCAGAATATACAGTCAATTTTAACCTCACTGAATACGCTTGAAATGTTTGCTGCTGATGAGATGGCCCATATAGTGGCTTTGACCTAGCATTGGAAAGGTCCTGAAGAAGTAGATTGCATTCACTTGAACAAGATGGTTTTAAAATCCTGCCGACCTGGAGGCAAATATGGAGGCAGTGTAATTTACTGTCATGATTCACTCAATGGCATAGAAAAGCCAGACCTACAGAAGTTGAGCATAGACAGTATATTTGAGTGTTCTGCATTCGAGTTCAAGTCAACAAGTGGACGACTTGTGGTAGTTTGCATGTACCGTCCCCCATCTAGACTGGTAAGCGATGTTGAACTATTTTTGGAAAAATATATAATTTTACTGGAAGAACTGAGTCGAAAAAATGTAGAATATGTGATAACAGCAGATTTCAACCTGGACACATTAACAGATGATTATTACAGGGTGCAACTGTTCAAAGTCATTACTGAAAGCTTTGGTGCTAAGCTTACCATCCATGAACTAACACGAGTGACACCAGCATCTGCTATTTGTTTCGACAACCTCATAACCAACATTGACGATGCCAAGGCCACTGTTTTTCAGGGGCATATGTCGGATCACAAGGCCCAAAAGATTGAGATACCATATGACGGATCTTTTTCTTTCACACCTCAGAAAAAGATGATCCGCAAAATTGATGATGACAAGAACTTGACATTCTCTTTGTGTTATACATGAATAATCCCTTTTATCTGCCTCAATACAGGAAGGCCAAGAGAGATTATGATAATGCTCTTAGGAAGCAGAAGCAATCCTACATTGGAGATAAAATTGAGAACTCTAAAAATAAATCGAAAACAATTTGGAGCATTGCGAATAGCTTAACAACTAAAATCAAGCCAAAAAAATGCCACCTTTCCTAAGTGTAGCCCTGACGATTTGGTGAATGAATTCAACAGATCCTATTCATAAAAATGGGCAGTATTCAGGATTTTGGTAATTATCGTCCAATAAGCATCCTTCCCACATTTTTGAAAAAATAATCACAAATAGATTCCAGAAGTTCTTCAAGAAATTTAAAATTATTAATAATGAACAACATGGTTTTTTACAGAATAAAGGAACTGACACTGCTATGTATGAACTAGTAAGAGCGGTCTTAAATGGGATTGAGATGGGCATCTTTCTTGATCTGTCGAAGGCTTTTGACCTGGTGGATCACACATTACTAGTATGGAAGCTTGAACGATATGGTATCAGGAATGAACAGCTAAAATTTATAAAAAATTACCTAACAAATCGCAAGCAGAAAGTCTAGGTTATGGTGGATGGCGTTACGTATGCGTATGCTGGAGAGGAGAGTATCATCCGTGGGGTTCCCCAAGGAAGCATCGTGGGACCGCTTTTGTTTGTCGTCTTTATAAATGATCTTCCTGAAATCCTTGATCAAAAAACTCAGCAACCCTATCAATACGCTGTTGATACAAATATAATCGTAGAATCCCCTAACATACCACAGCTACAAGAGAACTCCTCTGATGCGCTGTTAAGGGTAACACAATGGTGCGACAGCAATGGTCTGATGCTAAACATAAATAAAACCGAATATGTTGCCTTCTGCACTGATCGTTCAAAACAACCCCTGTCGCAGATACAACTTCTGGACGGCACTGTCGCTGGAATTTCATCATCAACTAAATTCCTAGGCGTCCATCTAGATAAGGACATGAAATGGTTTGGCCACATCGGGTATCTCAGTAAAAAGGTGTCGTCTGCTGTCTTCTCTCTATGTGCCCTCAGATTGCATGTGGGATTGGACATTCTTAGGGTGGTCTATTTTGCAAGTTTCCAGTCATTCTGGGGTTCTAGTTCCAGAGCCGAAAGAATATTCATAACTCAGAAGCTAGCTCTAAGGGGCATGCTGAGGATGAGATACAGGGAATCGTGTCGAGGAAAGTTTAAGGAGAATGGGATTCTTACAGTAACAGCATTGTACATGTACAGATGATTCTTCGAAACCATAGTTGTTATTTTGAGCGGTATAGAAGTTTGAGATGCACTAGACATACTCAACCATATCTCTATACATCTGTCAAACTCACGCTCAGTAAGAATAATGTGGAGTTCATGTGTATGAAATTGTACATTGCTCTTCCTTTATTCATTAAATGATGATTGATGATTTCAAAGTATTCAAAAAAGAAGTGCTGAAATTCCTTTTGGACATGGAGCCATATAAGATAGGTGAATACCTGGAAGTGTGTACCAATTAATCTGATATTCATTTGTTGAAGTGTTTTCTCTTCATTGTTTGTACAGTTATTTGGAAAATAAAATGTATTACTATTATTATTATCTATTCCTACGTTGAAAAAATGTTTGTTGAAATAGTTTGCCATCTCAAATTCTGTAGCCATTTTCTCTGACTAGATGAAAACGCTGCTGGTGTTAGTTTTCTCATTTGTAGCTTCTATGATGATGTCATATATACCCTTTAAATTATTTTTATTAATTTATAATTGGTATTGATAGTAGTCATCTTTTGTTTTTTTGATAAATTTATTTAATTAGTTTCTGTAAACTCTGTATTCAGCTTCAAGTCGTACGTTTGGTTGTCTCAGTAACTGTTTTTTTAATTTATCCCTATGCCTAATTGAATATATTAAACCTACGGTGATCGCCTGATGATATATATTCGAGAAGTTTTCCACAGCAACATCTGTATCACTCACACTCAAAACACTCTGCCGATCTAGATCCTGTAACAACGTTTTTACCTTTTCTATATCAATTTTTGTTTTTTTATTACATATGGGATTTGTAAACTTTTTGTAGGTGCTTTAATACCCCTCAAAAAGATCATCACAGGGCTCTGGTCAGTAACGTATGTATCCAGAATAAACGAGCTAATGTCATGATATTGATCCTTATATTTTGTCAGAACATGTTTTTATTTCAGGACGAGTTATAGAATTTAAATACGATTCAATACCCAGCTCCGTCATTCCAGCCAAGTAATGCATCACATCATTATCTTTTTTATCCAGCAGGTCTATGTTTGTGTCTCCCACAAAGAATGTACAGGCTGTTTTTTCAACCTGCAAACTTAATCTGAACTCATCATAATTCCCACCCTGTATTTTTAAGAAAGTGTTGGAATTATTGAAAGAAGATAATCATTGTTCTACACTGAAAATTTCATCAAGATTGATCAAGCCATACCAAAGTTATGAATAAAAAAAAAATCGGTCGAATCGGACAAATCACCCTATGGACTCTCATTAAAGGCCCCCAACCATAAACCAAACATTGTTTCGAAACTGCCTTGACTAGTATATACTTCACCTAAAATCTGACGGTCTCCTCCGGAATCACCCTGTATAAGTTTCTGAGAAGTTTTATTGATCCAGTCATATCTGATATTCACAGGATCCATAATATAAAATAAAGGTCTGCTTATATCCACAGGATTTTGATATTCATTCGACAAAATATTCAAATCACTGAAATAACTCATTGCTTTTCCATTAATTACGTTATTATCAGAGACCACTGCTGAAACTTCAAATCCTATGTTTTTCAGACAAATTATCACTCTCTTGATGAAAAAATGCAATGACTCGGCTTTCAAAGTTTTGACGGTTAAAACATGAACCACATCTTTATACGTTGATAGAAGACTATTCAAATACGGCATAACAGCTAGTAAATTTTTCAACATCACTTTCCATAAAATGATCGCATACCTGAAATAAATCATCACCATATTAGATATAAACCATTACTTCTGCAATTACCTAGAAAAACTTAGGTGTCCTATTTCCATTCAAAAGAAATGATAAAATATAACAATGATTAATTTGTTTGTTAAAATATCAATAACTATACATACCCGTGTATTTGCAGTTGGACTGAAATTTTCACGACTAATGGCATTCAACTACTTAGCCTTTAGTTCCTTACTTTTTAGAAATGCAAAGGAACTCTGTTTTGGGCCATTCTTATAGTTGCCCTCACAAAGAGGAACACAAGTGTTTGGCATGGTGGCAAAAACTGAATTATAACTACGTTTAAACTACTTGACAATATCATTCTTCAATATCAAAGCTCAAAATGATTCAAAATATAGATGATTATATTTGTTGGTGAACCATTCTTCGATTGACTTAGTTGGGATGTATATCTTAGAGGTTCAAAGATATACGTTAATACCAAAACGGTGTATCGAAATTTCACTTGATACTGCTGGGTCAGCTCAAAGTAAAACACTATTTAACTACAACAGTAAAGTTACTTTACTACAACTGAGCTTGATGTTTACAGTACGGAGGTTTGCGTGATTCTCTCTGAAATACATCTGTTTTTTAGTTTTTATATTCTCATCCTTCTGGTGCAAAAATTGAGTACAAACATTCGAGAACATTGCTAATGGAATTCCAAGAGCCTTCTTAGAAGATCTCATTCTCAAGTATATAATGGGACCGCATGTTCCCCGTTCAAAGTGTTACATTCTCTACAAATAAAATAGTTACAAAAGGTTCCTTCAATATTTGATGACGAGATATTGTTGATGATGGAGCTCGTGTTGAATGTTTGGGCTATTACCATCATCTATTGTGGATGTAATGTTTTCCGACGTTTCGATAGACATCTGTTCGATCCCTTGCATAATTCATCGAACAGAATATTTGTTAACCATAAACAATATTTCCCAAGAAGATAATTGCTTGAGTGGTCGGTCATTGAGGAATGCACAGGGTTGAAATGTAACAAAGGAGTTGTGTTCGATCCCTTGGTTACACATTGAACAGATACATCTGTTGACCAACAGGATATTTGGCCGCTCAGGTCATTTAAAGCACTTTCAGGGTTAACAAATATATTGAAAGAATCCTTTTTAACCATTTTATTTATAAGGAATGTAATATTTTGTACGAGAAACATGTGGTCCCATTATATACTTAAGAATGCGATCTTCCAAGAGAGCTCATGGAATTCCATTAGAATGTTCTCGAATGTTTTGTACCCCACTTTTTGCACCAGAAGGATGAGAATATAAAAACTAAAAACAGATGTATTTTAGAGAGAACCACGCAAACCTCCGTATTGTTAACATCAAGCTCAGTCGTAGACTGACGAAACAATAAAGTCACTTTACTGTTGTAGTTAAATAGTGTTTTACTTTGAGCTAACCCAGCAGTATCAAGTGAAATTTCGATACACCGTTTTGGTATCGACGTATATCTTTGAACCTCATACACCCCAACTGAGTCAATCGAAGATTGGTTCATCAAGAACAGCCCCAGTAAACTAACTGTGGTATGCAACAACATCTTCTATCTTTATCAAGGAGGAAAAGTAAAAAAACCTTTTGAAAATTATCAATTTTCAATAATGTCAATATTGACAGAAGTCATGAAAGAAAATGAACGATGTTATATACTCATCTGTGATATGATGATCTTTTTAAGTTGGATCGAACTATCGGCGTCCAACTTTCTGGCAGATCTATAGATGGAGCACTTATGGAATCAGGTGTTATTTTCATAAATGCTGCTGCTTTGATTTTTCTTCTTGCAAGTTTTTCTTCTTTGGATATTATTGATGCTTCATCCCACTTTATACGATGATTCTCATCTACAGCATGTTGGACCAACCTGGATTTGTCGCTGTCTAGTACTCATAGAAGCTTCTGATGTTCTTTTATTCGTACATTCAGAGGGCGTTTAGTTTCTCCGATGTAAGATCTTCCGCACTCGCAAGGTAATTCATATATGCAGTTCTTTGTCCTTTGTATCTCATTATTAGGTTTAACTTTTGTAAGTTTAGCTCTGATAGTGTCTTGAGTTTTGAATGCAGTCGTTATGTTGTATCTATTTCCAATTCTTCTCATTTTCTCCGATAAACCTTTTACATAAGGAATTACGGTTTTAATGGTCTGATTTATATCTGGTCTGATGGTTCAGGTTGACTTTCTCTTGTTCGTCTAGCTTTTTTTAGTATCAATGAATTGGGGTGCATTCCTTAAATTACCCGACCACTCAAGCAATTGTCTTCTCGGGGAAGATTGTTTATGGTTAACAAATATATCTCTTCGATGAATTACACAAGGGATCGAACAATATTCTAAGACTATACCTGTTCTAAGCTTGTACAGATCATAGAAAATTTCAACCCTCTCATTTCACCCTAGATGTGATGACTCATACCCCCTACTTTAGGCTAGTGAAAAGACCTTGTCTGTTAGTTGGTGTTGCTCCGGTCGACCGGAGAGGAAAAACTGTACAGGTATACCTGCGCAGGTCGACCGCAGCGTGTGTGTCTCAGCTCTTCAAGCCTGCACAGGTCGCCGGAGCAAATTCGAAATTCGACTCGGTCTAGTGGCACCGTATGGTACTACCTTTTGCTAGTGGTATGGGTGAAATTTTTCTTTCTTCAAAGTCTTGCACATTTTGTGGTACTTTCTCCATCTGTTCAACAATTTGATTGGAAATTTCATTTTGAGTAGGATGATCAATAATGTTACTTACTAGGATAATGCCCATGTTCTTAAGAATAATGGGTTATTTGTCCAAAAAGTACCTCTATTTGGTTGACATCAGTTGGAAAATTGTCTTTGGTATTATGTTAGTTACATTTCCATTACAGAAACCATAAACAAAAATCTTATTCTCAATTCCTAGGAGCGAAATCACTATATTGTTCATATTTTAAAAAAATATCTAGGAAAACTGGATGCGTGTCAAAAACAAAAATAACACTCCTGTAATGCAAACTTAGGCTATAATCTGAAGCAAGTAGCAAATTTTGAAAATGAAATGTACAGGGTTTTTAACAAACCAACGCCAAAACTTCCTCTCTTATAGAGTGTTTGACAGCTGGAACCGTTTGTCTCCTGAGATTGTTGGAGCCGCCTCGGTCAACTGTTTCAAGAATTCCTACTACAGATGGAGAGCCGTAAATCAGTAGTCTTGATTAATTTTTCGTGGTTTCATATTTTTATTCGGTATGTGAACATTTTAATTTCCATTTTATATTTTTTTTGAGTTTATTGACTTATGTCTCAACTCTTGTATTTGTATAAATAAATAAATAAACTAGAGTCTGACGGCCTCTTTCGGAATCACACTGAATAAAGCTAAAATGGGAGAGAGTGGTGAGCCCATGGTCATTCCGAATTCTTTTTGATAAAAGGTGTCTTCAAATTGGTAATATGTTGTTTCGATATACGAGTAAATAGAAATCATTCCCATTTTCGCATTTATGCAAAGTGTAGCATATAGCATTCGATTATCTTCGAGCTCTTAGGATTGTAAATGTAGTTTAACAAGAGCACCAAAGCCATCTGACCGCATGTCAGCGCTTTATAATTTTTCTTTCTTCATTTTGATCACTAGTAAGGTTTTCACGAATTTTAAACCCTAAACTTTAGTGGTAATGGAGAACATGAAGGTAGTGGATGAATTCAAGAATCAAATTAACAAATCCGAATTGAGTAAAAAATTATATTTGGTGGAAGGAAATTGAAGAGAATATATGCCCCATGATATCCATTGCCATAACCAGGCAATTTGTAATACCTTGTACATTTAAGGCTAGAAGTTTGAAATCCCAACTCAACGACCTTTTATTTTTTTCAATTCCAGGTCTCGCCCTATACTTGAACCTGTACATCGGAATGGATTCAACCCTATGCAGAAAAAAAATGGTTGCAGGTTCAACCCAATTGGCAACTATTTTGCAAGTTCCTATTTTATGGGTAAGTCTATGATACATGCTCTGAATTAATTAACAATTTATGGATTAGGGAGGAGTTTAGTGAAGTGTGAATGCCAGGGGTGTGCACCCATATATTTTGAACTGCTTAATTACTACTCCTCTTTAGGGCAGTTTCCAGCAGTTATCCATATGATCTGATTTTGAAATCAGGCCCACCGCATTATTCTCTGCCAACCTATTCATGCAATTTCCTTTTTTTTCAATGGCATATTTTAATTTTATTCTATCAGTCTGATAGATCATTTCCTTGTAGAGACATGTTGTGATTGATTTTCATGGAACTGTGAGGAATGCAGTAGGACAAAAAATATTTATCTAAATAATTTAACTAAAGCAAGAAACGATGTAACAGTTGTAATCCGGTAAAACCACGTTGCAATATTTATCTTCAGGTTGTCAATGTGTATATCTCATAAGATATTTATCAGAACTCAACAAAATTTCGTGCATATATGAAGGATTTCCATATTCTGCATATCCCAAAATTTCATCATCGCAGTGTATAATTTCAGAAAAAAAATTAGGACCATGCTGGGAACGCTGGGAGTCTGGATCTCTATCACCGACGTGAAGTCGCTCTCGTTCATTAGGCGATTTGAACTGATATTTTTAACTCACTAGAAGCACTTACTTATTGTCGGTCTCACTCTCATCTGAATATTGTGAGGTTGTTTTCTACCTGAGTGGCGTAATTTACCTTTTTAATTTTCTCTAATGCTCGGGTGCCAGTTGCAATAGCTTTAACAAGGTTGCAAGTTGCAATTCCTTGATAAAATTTCTCTCTCACTATTTAACCCTAGGTAGCTTTTAGACTGCTGGAGAAGAGTTCGAATTGATCTAGGGTGGTAGCGATCAAAATGATGTATTTCTATTCTCTTGACTGACACTGAATAAAACACTATTTTTTATAAAATTTTAATATTTCTTAAGGGACTGTAAAATGAATAATTGTGAGAACTTCCGTGGCAAGGTGATCGTTACGGTTTTCGAGCAAACAATACGGAAAAATGGTGATAAATGTGCAATGAGGTGTATAATAATGCAGATACGGAGTGTACAGGGTGGAAATCTCAATCTCGAACGATGTCTCCACTACATAGATGAAATTTATGACTATAAGACAATCGACCAATAATCTCTCGCGGTAATTGGCCCAATCTACACCCTCTATAGCGTCAAAACGCTGTCCCTCTTCAACTCAATGGATTACCTCGCAGTTAAGTTTTCAAAGGACAACACCCGGACGCCAACCAGGTACAGATAGAAAAGAAGAAAGTTGATATATCACTCGAAGACGATCGGGTAACGATCTATCACGGAGATAAACAGGGTTAATTTAAGGGTATTTACCCTTTAACGCCAAAACACTGCTCCTCTACGACTCAATGGATTACCTCGCAGTTAAGTTTTCAAGGGTGGCAATATTTGGACTTTAATCAGCTATGCACGAAAATGAATACAGGTGATATATCAATCGAAGATGATCGGTCAACAGTCTATCGCGGGAATTAATAGGGTTATTACACCCTTTAACGCCAAAACACTGCTCCTTTACGACTCAATGGATTACCTCGCAGTTTTCAAGGGGCAGTATCTGGACGTCAACCAATTATAAACGAAAAACTACAAAGGTGATACACCACTTCAACCTTATTGATAGTGGAGAGGTCTTCAAGAAATTTGACAGTAAAATTCCACCCGGCACTCTACGGTCAAGAAATTGTAATACGGTTTCTTACCAATCCTATGGCACAACACTACACTCGCAGTTTCGCAGAACGCGACCGCCAAAACCTCGTGGATCTTCTCTAACTTAAAATCAAAATTAATCCAAAATCAAAACGCCAACTCTAACTTAATGTCACTTGAAGAAATAAAAATTTGTCTCTACTCTGCAACACTACGCCTCGAAAATCACTCGCCAAAAATTTGCTAACCATCAACCAAATCTCAAAAAGTTTCTTTCTTAAACCTCCGGGAGAGTATTTATACCCTCCTAAAACGGGGTCGTCATGTGACTTCAAAAGTTCAAATATTGCAATTTGATTGGTTAGACCAAAATTCGTTGTCAAAGTTATTTTCTACAGAAGTGATCTTGCTGTGTTGTTGGCGGTCGGAACAAAAAACTCAAGAAAGATGCAGCAAAAAACCTTATCGCGGTACGGACGTCGAGGGACTCGGTTTTTTATACACATGATTGCACCGAGTTTGATTCGTTTTCAAACTGAATATTATATTTTAATTTAATTCAATAAATGGAAAATATTACGGATTTTGCTCGAAACTCACAACAAGACAATTGAATTGACTACTAAAAATTTACATTCTGAAATATACAGAATAAATGAGTATAGTCAACGGAAATAGAAAATAAAATATTGATTTTGCCGAGTAATTATTTTCCCTACTTGATTGGAGTTCGTGAAAATAATTCTAATATCAATATACAGGGGGTACCATAATCCCCACACCAAATAATTCTACATACAATAATAACTTGCTTAATCATTTTCCCCGCTTGTTCGGGGGTCGTGAAAATGGCTCTAATTTTGATATACAGGGGGTGCCATAATCCCTAACATAAAACAAATTCATAAAAAAAATGAAAAATTAGTATTTTCGTTACAATATCAATAGCACTGACGTAATGTCAGTATCTTTCGTTCAATCGACATTTTTATTTACATTTCTTTCGCTACGTCTCATAATTGTGTTCTCTTGTGACTCATTCGATGAGGATCACTGTGTTACTAAATTACAATTACTTACATTTTAATTTAGCATGTGAGAGTCTATCTGATTCCCTACATCATTTTCAATATCAATGTCATTGCTATTTACAGAGAAATTAAAATCTATAATTTTATTTATATCTCTACGCCATGTTTTCTCAAGCATAGATATGAAAATGATTTAGAACCAATTTTTTTCTTAATTATGCCTTTGATCCAAGGTGATTTATTTTGAAACCGATAAATCTCTTACAGCCACAGTTTCACCTGAATTATATTCTTTACTCAGCACCCCCCTTCGCAGAGTATCAGAATCAATAATATCATCTGCTTGGTCTGCCCCACATTTACCATTTTTTGAACGAGATCAAGCACAGACCTGGAAATTCTATTGAACATTATTTTCGCGGGAGCAACGCCGGTCGTACAGTGTGGGGCAATTCGGTAGGAAAACAAAAAATTGCTCAAAACTAAATTCAATTTGTGACTGTCGCCACTTTTTAATACCTTTAAAATGCTATTCTTTATCATTTTCACCGAATTTTCCGCTTGACCATTGGATTCCGGATAAAAAGGAGCTATTTCTTTGAATTGAATAGAATTTCTTCTCGAAAATGATTAAAATTCATCAAATTTGAAGTTTTTTGCGTTATCAGGAACCAATATATTTGATAAACCAGATCTGGCAAAAAATTCACGCTGTACATTTATCGTTGTTTCCGACGAATTATTTGAAGTTATCATAGCTTCATGCCATTTACTGAAAGCATCAACAACTATCAATATGTAATATTTTTGAAAAATTGGACCAGCGTAATCGACATGCCCTCGATCCCATGGTTTCTGCGGATATTCCCAGGTCTGCAATTGAGCTTTCGAAGGTGTGAGTACCTTACAACTAAACAATTTTCACAATTCTTAATCAGATTTTCAATTTCATTATTCATATTACGAGCTAAACTCTTACTTTTAACCACTTCCAAATGTGTCCGGTGAAGAATGTTCAGGAATTTCTTTTGGAGAGACAAGGGAACGACAACCTCATGACCCAACATCAAGCATCCCTCATCAATGCTCAACTGATTTTTATATTGCAAATAAGGCTTACGTACAGACCTCCATTGTCTCTACTTGACTCTGTTTTAATTTCTTCCCAACTTATCGGAAAGTCCTTATTTGAGGCAATAAAATTTACACACGGATTTCCAATATTCGATTCGTTGATATGATCACTCAAAGGAGATCTTGATAAAAAATCTTGATGGTTAACTGATTTGATATATTCAATCTCGGCCAAAGCCTCCTTTTCTACTTGTGAGTAATTTTGTTGATTTTTAGTCAATGTTTGAGATGAAAATGCTATCGGACGTTCATCATCAGTACCGTAACGATGTGAAATGACTGCTCCATTGCCATTAAATGAACTATCCACGGACAATATTATCGGCAAGTTAGGATTATAATGAACCAATACTGGAAATGACGCTAAAATTTTCTCAACTTTGCTGAAAGCTACATCACAATTTCGGCATCATGGGCAAGAAATGATTCTAATCTAAAGGCCTGCTCTGAGAGAGAATTTCGATTTCATTCCTCTTTCATAATTCACTAATGATCACCAATTTCAGAATGATATATTATTTACAGAAATACATTAATTAAATGAAGATATGATTTTTAAAGGAAAAATTTTCCATGTTATCGATGGCATATCCTGATTCTAACTTGATATTCTTTTCTCTCTTCGACATATATATATGTGGTAGGCTTCTTTCGCAGGCAATGTTCAGATTCATATCAAGTGCAGGTAACAAAGGGACGATACATATTAACTCATCGGTTCTGTGAAAGAGAAATTCAGGGTAAATTTCAATAATATCAATACATACATGTATTTATAGCAAATTCAACTTGGAATAGTTCAAAGATTATTTTAAAATTGCCAAAATGCTGATTGTTCTGAAAAAATTCGAAACAGTTATCAATATGTGAATGAATGTCAGAAATTTTGAATGTACATACCTAAATTTAAAATGAATACTTTGAAAATACTGGAAAAATGGTAATTTCATTGAATCGCTCTACTTTTGAAATATAACCTATTCAAAGCTGTTCTTTTCCTTTCAAATGGAAATACTTGAGAGATGTCTGAAATCGAAATCCTTTCAGAATGTCTTCTTTTTTTTTCATTCCTCATAAAATAAATACCTTGAAGCTAAACTAAACAGTGTCAAGCCATTCCAATCTCAAATTCAAGTCGATTTCATAAATTATAGATATTCCTTTCAGATGAAGCTATTCATTTAGATATTCTTTTCTCTTTTTGACATATATGATGGTATGCTTCTTTCGCAAACAATGTTCGGATTCATATCAAGTGAAGGTAAGAAAGGGACGATACATATCAACTCATCGATTCTGTGAAAAAGATATTTAGAGTTAATCTCAATATCAGGACGTACAACTTTGACTATTTTAAAGAATATTTAAAAATTGCCAGAATGCTGTTTCTTTTGCAAAAATTGCGAAACGGCTATCAATATTGCAATGAATGTCTGGAATATTGAATGAACATACCAAAATTGAGGTTGGTTATTTTGAAAATACTGGAAAACATGTTTTTTCTGTTCAGTTATTCGATAAACTTGGTATAAATCCATTCTATCACTCAAGTTTTGAAATATTACCTATTCTCAGCTATTTATTTTCCCTTCAAATGAAAATGCTCGGAAGATACCTGAAATCAAAATCATATTTCAGAATAATTTTTCTTCCATTTCTCATAACATAGATAGCTACCTCAAAATTTTTTATTCCTTCCAGATGGATATATAATTATTAACTAAAAATAAAAGGAATAAATCATTATGAAAGGTAAATATAAATAATATTACCATTAACGGTCCATTTCCAGTAATTTTCCTATAGAATACATATTTTGTTACTTATGTTTTCATATTTTCAAATTCTCATGAATTCTAAAAGAAAAAAAAAAGATCATAAAAGGCATTATATTGAGAGTATTCACCTTTTTACCTGCTTTTTAGGGAAACGAAAGTATCTAAAAAACCCGAAAATGCGCAAAAAACAGGAAAGAGTTCAAAACAATCGTGAAATAACGTTAAAACATACAAAAGAACTTAAAAAAATTTACGAAAAAACAACTTGAAAATTATTTTGATTTATTTATTTTTTCTCTTTTTTTTTCTCTTTTCTTATAATTTTTTCTGCGGCGACCTTTCCATTTCTAAAAAAAAAAAATATTAAGTATTTTCTATAAAAAGTATCATTACTAATTCAAAAATTGCTCATATTAAGTGCTGATTTAACTGTAATACTATGACACTTCTATAGAATATATCTATATTTACAGTTATATTTGTCTCATTAGATCTGGAATTGAACTCAAAATTCCCGAGTGGTGTACCATGATATTATGCATTTAGCCAAGCCCACTCGTGAAACATGACAAAGAAAGCAATGAAGAAGACATTAACAGTTGTTATATCATTAAATTTTCAATTCAAATTTCATCTTTCATTTCCAAATTTTTTCTAAGAAACATCGGCAGATTGAATGACATTTTATACTTTTACTCATACTCTTAATAAATACACAGTTGCTTTGACGGTTTTTAAAAAAATAAACTAATAATTTTAATTGTTTTTATGCATTAATTGCGTAAAGATTTAAACCAACATTTATCATCAAATCAGTAAAATAATATAATAAATACACTTACATTATTGGTCACCGCATCGGCTACCTGGCTATTGACTCTTAATAATTCGAGAAGAACTTGCTGGAAAAATTTTTTTTTTAAATTTTTTTCTGAAATGCAGCAAAAAAATGTATACGAATCTCATTGTAAAGTGAAGAAACATGCAAAAATAATATTTAAATTTGATGAATGAAAAAATCTAATATGATAAAAAACAAATCAAGATCGATTAATATTTAGAATTGAAACCTTACTTTTTAGTGATGAAATAATCATATTGATAACTTATTTCAAACTTGATTTGCGAAAATTGTTTTGATTGAATTTGATTTATTGTTAGTTCTACAATTTTGATTTGTTAATTTTCATAAAATGGAATACATTATAATTATTAAAAAATAATGATAAAAATAAAACTTACATTATGCGATATGTTCCTATACTGAAATGAAAAAGATTAAAAATAATTAGTTCATATGAAAATATTATCAGAGGTAAGAAAATTTGCATCTTCTATTTCGTCTTCTTAATTTTCATAAAATAAAAGGCAATATAATTGATGAAAAATAATGATGAGAATAACTTACGTTCGGTTTGTAGTATTTCTGAAATGAAAACAATTAAAAAAATTAATAAATATAAAAGATTATTTCAGAGGTAAGAAAAATTGCTTCTGCCTTTTCATCTTATTGATCTTATTGATCTAATATATTTTCGTTTTAGAATTTAATGCACTAAAATTGATAAAAAATAATAATGAAAAAAATAAAACTTACTCGATTTGATCTTGTTTTTCTGAAATGAAAACGATGAGAAAAAGATTAGTAAATATGAAACACTTATAAATATTTCAAAGCGATTGAAAAAAGAAGTTGCTTCTGCTATTTCGTCTTGCTGATCTTGTTTATTTGCATAAAATGTAATGCAGTAAAATTGATGAAAAAAATTTTCCATGTTATCGATGGCGATAAAAAAGATTAGTAAATATGAAAACTGATTCTAGCTAGATATTCTTTTTTCGTCTCTTCGACATATGTAATATCCATGTTATCGATGGCATATCCTGGTAGGCTGGTAGTGCTTTTTTCGCAGACAATGTTCAGATTCATATCAAGTGAAAGTAACAAAGGGCTGATCCATATTACCTTTTCAGTTCTCTGAAAAGAAATTCAGAGTTAATTTCAATATTAAGACGTACATGGATTTTTAGTAAATTTAACTTGGAATAGTTTAAAGATTATTTTGAAATTGCCAAAATGCTGATTCTTTTGAAAAATATTCGAAACAGTTAACAATATGTGAATGAATGTCTGAAATTTTGAATGTACATACACGGCCGTCTTAACACATGGCCTGGCGCCTGAAGCGGCAACGCCGCAAAAGACGACGTCAGGGAGGTATACGCTTAGCTGAGAGATACGATGTTTCGAACGTACCATTTCATTTTCTTATGTCATTAAATGTGTTTTTCGATGAATATCTGAAAATAGGATGGAAGTATGCCCTACTCAGTCAATAAATTGAAAACAAATACAAATCAAAATTGAGATTAAAGCAAATTGGATGATGTTTTAATCAATGTATTGTCCAGCAAGAACCACGGGGAGGTGTAGGACCATCTCTCGCCATAAAATGTGAATTCAAATATAACATTCAAAATAAAATCAACTCAAATAAAACTCTCTATACATATATATATATAACAAATATTTCGACTTATTTGCCTCAGTTGATCAGTAACAATTTCTAGCTGCCGTAGTTGGTCAAAATTTTCATTATTCTCATCTGATAAAAATGCTTCTAATGAGGTCAAGGAATTCTCAATAAATCTGATGTAAATTTACTTGTTTTCTCATTAGACACATTTTTTATAAATAACGAGAGCAAATTTGTCATTTGAGACCATCTGCTGAGAATTAGATCAGGAGAAAGTATCCTTTTTAGGTCATTTTCGGAAATTAGACAATTTTTATGAAATATTTTAATCTCGAGAGCTTCACTAATCTGTATAGAAATTTCAACCAATAATGATTTTTCATAATTTAAAATATAGAAATCGACTGCGTTATCGCATTTTTCAATTTCCCAACCAGATATATCAATTTTAGCCGAATAATTTTCAAGAAAGTCTTTAAAATCTTTGATCAAATCAGAACTCAAAAAAGCTTCTACTTTATTATTATTCCTAGTTAATTCTACATTGAGGATCGGTCCTTTTTATTTGATTTTGTTTCGAAAGGTATGACGGTAAATTTGGAAGAATTTTCGGGATAGCGCCTTCTTTCAATTTTGGGAATCTTAAAGAAAGTAATTTAATGGTTCCATCGGCTTGCAAATGTTTATCAAATTTAATTATATCGTCGGAATCAAAATGTTCTCACAAACAAAACTATTAATGAATGAAATCTCGCAGAATGGCCCTCCTCCATAAATGCTTAAGTTTTTCGTCTTTCGAGGAACTAAAACAACTAAAATATCCTTTTTTTTTGTAGACGGATTATTACTTTTACAGGATGAAATACAACACGTTTTGACCATTCTGGACGCGAATGATCTCAAGTCCAATTGTATATTTAGGTTAGATATTTACCAAAAGACCAATTTAAAAAGTTATTCCAATGTAGATTTACTGACACTGATATCACAAACACTTTCACTGTTCACGGCACTCGAATAATCGCGAAAATTCGCTAATCTTTCACATAGATTACCCGAAAAAACAAACTAAACTAAGATGACATTTCAAAAACGCGGGAAGTAGACTGCGTTTCGTGTGGGTAAGATACCCCAGTACAGTGTTGCCGTTGTTACCAATAGCCGGGCCATGTGTTAAGACGGCCGTGGTACATACCTATATTAAAGATGAATACTTTGAAAAAACTTGAAAAATGGTAATTCCATTGCATCGCTCTACTTTTGAAATATAACCTACTCAAAGCTGTTCTTTTCCTTTCAAATGGAAATACTTGAGAGATGTCTGAAATCGAAATCCTTTCAGAATGTCTTTTTTTTCATTCCTCATAAAATAAATACCTTGAAGCTAAACTAAACAGTGTCAAGCCATTCCAATCTCAAATTCAAGTCGATTCCATAAATTATAGATATTCCTTTCAGATGAAGCTATCCAGCTAGATATTCTTTCCTCTCTTTGACATATACAGTGTGGAAACCACTAATGGAATAAAATTCTTTATGACATTATTTTAGAAAATTATAAAAATGCTGAGACACGTCAACTTTTGAATTCAGTTGTGCGTTATGTAAACATAAATTTAAATGTACAGGGTGATTCACGTAAATCTGCTATAGTCGGTGTTCTCTTTTTTTAATGCAACACCCTGTATATTTGTATATTTTGAAATCCCTTAATGAACCGATTTCAATAAACTAAATATGTATGGTCAATTATGAATTGTACAGGGTGAAATTTTTATTTTTACAATTATTAAACACATACATAAAATAGCTGATGTATTTGATTTTAACACATTAAAATAAATGCGTAAAATGTCCTCCACCTAGTTGTTGACAATAGCACAGTCTCCTATAGAACTCCTCCTTAACTTTGTTTAAAGTTTGAGGTGAAATATTCCGTATTTCTGTAGTTATCCTGTCTTTGAGGTCTACAATGCTAGTTGGTTGTGTTGAATATACTTTGTTCTTGAGATAGCCCCATAGAAAAAATTCAGCGGCGTAAGGTCTGGCGATCTAGCTGGCCACTCAATAGTACCTCTTCGTCCAATCCATTTATTGGGGAAGATTTCTCTAAATAAGTTCTTACCATAACTTCATTTGTAAGCATATTTAAATATTTTTCAGCTGTCAAATTTCCATCTATAAATATAGGACCAATAATATGGTCGCCTATGATACCGGTCCAAAAGTTCACCTTTTGAGGGTACTGAGTATGTGTTTCACGCATCCAATTAGGATTCTCTGCTTACCGATATCTACAGTTCTGTCGGTTTACCTCCCCATTTATTGTGAATGTTGATTCGTCAGAAAAAGGATGGTACCAAGAGCTATCTCATTTCTGTTCAGCTAATTCATCAATCTTTCGCAGAAATCCATTCTACGATCTGGATCGTCTTCTGTTAACTCCTGCACAAAAGTCAATTTGTAGGGATGAAGTTTTTCTTTATGAAGACACCTTAGAACAGTTGCATGACTAACATTATTTTCATGGGCAATTTGACGTGTACTTGAAGTTGGATTCTCTTCGAACTTAACAAAATATTCACTTTCACATCATCTTCAACGAAGTTTGGTTTTCTTTTTAATGGTTTGACATGTCCAAGTTCTCTGAATTGTGCATGAATTTTAGACACTGTGCTTTGTGAAATATTAGGCAATTCGGGATACCTCTGATTAAATAAGTTTGCCACTTCAACTTGACTTCTGCAGTTATCCCGTACCCGATCATCATTAAAATCTCAATTCGGTGAGTCTCAGTTAAATATTTCATTGTTATTTCGACACACAAAAGTTTTTAACAAAGATTTTACTTTTTCAGTATAAACTGTCAACACATCAACAACCGACAGAATATTAAAACAATCCACATTATTTACCGATTTTGTCTAATTATTGGCGTTTCTATGCACTTTTAGGTATTTATGATAAAATTCATTGGCGTACCAGGTTTTATTTAATTCAGAAGGTTTTCCAAATACATCTAATAATTAGTTTAGAATTTTGATAAATCCGTATTTAGCTAATTTAAAAAGTACCAATATTTCAAGTGAAATAAATTATTAATTTTAAAATTTGTATAATTCATAATTGACCATACATTATTGAGTTTGTAGAAATCGATTCATTAAGAGGTGTTACTGCAACTTAGTAGTTGAGTTCATTCATTCATATTCCGAGTTGCTTGCTCGATTCAATAGTGATACACTCTGTATATGTTCACTTCATTTTCCGATTAACGCGTAACATATGTTGGAGCATATGACCTATGTCGAACAGACAAGAGTACGGACCCGGCGTTCATCCGGTTAAGTGCAACACTTTTTCTTCGCAATAAATGAATTTCTCGTTAATTCTACAAATTCGAACTCTACTGAAAAAGTGACTATTCTCGCTCGTGAGTGCCTGGACAAAGTTCATTCAGCCGTAGTGTGAAACCAGGTAGGCAGCAGTCGATACTCCAGCATTCGCCTTTCTTTCGAGTCATTTTCATATTATTTCCAAATTTCATTATTAATTTTCTATTTCGTTTTCGTTTAACTTTCAAAGGCCCTTGTCGTGCCAAGAGGATTTCAAAAATATACAAATATACAGGGTGTTTCATTAAAAAAAGAGAACACCGACTATAGCAGACTTACGTGTATCACCCTGTACATTTAAATTTATGTTTACATAACGCACAACTGGATTTAAAAGTTGACGTGTCTCAGCATTTTTATAATTTTTAAAATGATGTCATAAAGAATTTTATTCCATAAGTGGTTTCCACACTGTATGATGGTAGGCTTCTTTCGCGGGCAATGTTCAGATTCATATCAATTGAAGGTAAGAAAGGACGATACATATCAACTCATCGATTCGTTGAAAAAGATATTTAGAGTTAATCTCAATGGCACGACACGGCCTTTGAAATTAAATGAAAGCAAAAGAAATTAATTATGAAATTCTGAAAAATATGAAAAAATGACTCGAAAGAAAGGCGAATGTTGGAGTATCGACGATTGCGTACCTGTTGGTTTTACAGCACATCAATGTGTCACTCACGAGCGAGAAATAGTCACTTTTTCACCAGAGTTTTAAATTGTAGAAATTAACGAGAAAATTCGAAGAAACGAAGAAAAGTCTTGCACTGCACCGAACGAGCGTCGATGTCTGTATTCGAATTACGACTCCTTTCGTCTCGCACTGTCATATATCTCCAACATATGTCACGCGTCCATAGACAAAGAAATGAACATACGTGGGCCGCATGAAACGAACAAGCATTTTGGAACAGAAAATAAATGAACTTAAATAACAATAATGAGTTGCAGTAACATAACCGCCCACCTAAAATAGAATATTTTATGAAACAAAGCAAATAAAAAATTGAGAAGATATCGAACATAAAGCGAAAAAATATATACATATATACATCAACATATGTCATAACTATTGGAGAGGTAATGGACATAATTTAACCACTGATCTCTGCAGTACACCTTGAGTAGTCCGAACAGTAGCTACTCTAGCTATTTTATCAGCGCCAGGATGCAATTTCTCAATGCGTCCAAGTCGCCAGCGCAATGGAGGAGTTGATCATCTCCTATCAAGACGAGTGCACCTATTGAATAAGGAGGCGAGTTACTATTGAACCACTTTTTCGTTGTTGCAGTGTGTTCAGGTATTCTAAATTCCATCTTTTCCAAAAATCCTGATGGATACGAATTAAAAGCTGCCAACGCGATAATCGACCGATAGATAGGTGTGATAAATCTGGTTCAGGAATAGCAGTTAATGGAGCCAAAGTAAGAAAATGTCCTGGTGTCAGCGCAGATATGTCATTCGGACCATTACCAAGCGGACACAGAGGGCGAGAATTGAGCACAGATTCAATCTGCAAGTGGACTGTATAAAACTCCTGTATGACCTGTTGAGTCTGGGCACCTGGATGCAGATATATCTTGTGGAAATGCTGAATAAGGAGCTCAGTAAGACGATGAAATGAAGGAAGCAAAGCTGGGTGTTTGTGATCAAGAGCCAGACCAGAAAAAGACAGACGACCGCCCACCCTGAGAACACCATCTTCTCCAATAAATGGATTCAATTTTCGAAGTAATTTAGATATGGGATTTCCCGAGATGAGATCATCGACCTGTTCCTCGAACACAACCCGTTGAACCTGTTTTATGATGAAAAAAGTGCATCTTTGAGATGAACTGCGGAAAATCTATATATCCTAGGAGCTTTAGAGTTTTTATGAAGTTAACGAATCTGAAAATGTAAGCTACCACCCTTGGAACCTTGGACAGAGATGAATACCTGGAGAGCAAATCATCAACAAACGATAGAGAAATGAAAGTTGACAAAGAGAGGTGACGCTCTTCTGTTTGTACAAGATGAAGAGAATTCTCTACTTCATCATTTGCGAAGGTGAGATGTTTGGAACGAAGCCAGTCAGGGCCTGTCCACCACAAAGAGCAGTTCAACAGTTCGGTTGGCGTTAAGCCGCGTGAAGCACAATCAGCTGGATTGTCTTTCGATTGAACATGATACCAATTTTCTGTTGAAACTAAATCCTGAATTTGAGTAGTACGATTGCTTACAAATGTCTTCCATCGATGAGGAGAAGACTTAATCCATGTTAGAGCTACCATTGAATCAGACCAAGCAAAAATGTCATCTATTGTGAAGGCTGATTGGTAAACAGAGGAAACCACATTAATGAGTTTTGATAATAAGAGACAAGCACACAATTCCAGTCGTGGAAGTGAAATTCTCTTCAATGGGGAGACCTTTGATTTACCACCTACGAAAGAGATGTCAATGGAGCCGTCATAATTGAAAAACCTGAAATATACCACGGCTGCGTAACCACGCTCACTACTATCTCCGAAACCGTGAAGTTCGCAACGATAAAATGGTTTCGATGCAAGTTTCGAGGTATCTTTAATTTACCCAATTCGGTTAATTCGGATTTACACTGATTCCAGCGACGGCTGACATCGTCTGGAAGTGTATCATCCCACTGCAAACCTAATGTCCAAAGATGCTGGATCAAATGTTTAGCAAGAAAAGCAAATGGAGAAAGGAACCCCAAAGGGTCGAAAATTCGAGAAAGTTCTGAAAGTATGGTACGTTTGGTACATACCTGCACAGTAGTTTCCGCAAAATAAGAAAATTCGTCCGACGAAGGAAACCACCTCAAACCGAGAATTTTGACTAATATTTGACGATACAGTTGTTTGATATCAACTGTGAAAACGAACCGATGAACACGAAAGTTCATCAAAATGGCAATAATATCCTTTTGTAATTTAGGACCTATCAATAGCGCATCATTTAAAGATAAATGACCAGGTACATGAGCTGACGCATCAAAAACAACCCTCAACTTTGTGGATGGACTGTTTGGTTTGATTATACAATGGTGAGGGATATAAAAAGTATTTTCATAATCCGAACTCGTAGAAATTAATGACATATGATCTTTTTCTAAATATTCCTGCATGAAAGTAGAGTATTCCCTGTATATATTCTGGTTTTTAATAAGTTTACGTTCAAGGGATAAAAAACGAGGTAGTGCGAGAGAATATGTGTCACCGAAAGAAAGTGTTGACTGATCAGGTTTAAATGGTAATGCCACAGTGTACCGTCCAGATGTATTTCTAGAATAGTTCTGAGCGTATAAGTTCTCACAAAATTGATCTTCTGGTGATACAATAACATTCTCTGAAACTTCTTCAAGTTCCCAAAATCTTTTCAACGAGGAGTTTAAACCTGATTCAGACAATGACAAATGAAAATTGTTAACTGATATGTTAGGTGATTGAATCTTTCCCATGAAAACCCAACCAAACACTGTCTCAAGTGCTGTTGGTTCTAAACCGTTACCCTCGATACGACCCGGTCGAATTATTAAAGAGAATATATCCGCTCCGAGGAGAAGGTCTATTGATTTCGGAATGGAAAAGTTCGGATCTGCTAACTTCTTGTTATGGACACAATTCCAAAACGAATAATTTACGAAAGAACTCGGCATTTCCGCACAAATCTTCGGAATCACGACGGCATCGAATGTAAAAGATGGATTTATTTGATCTGATGGACGAATAGTACATTCAGTGCTGCAATTAGCAGAAGATGACCTTTCACAAATTCCATTTATCGAAAATGAAGCATCACAAATTTTCAAGCCTAATCTATTTACACACGATTGAGTTATAATATTTATTTGAGAGCCTCCATCTAACAGAACTCGGACCTTCTGATATCTACCCCAAGCATCACGAATTTCGACCTCAGCGGTTGCTAAGAGAACGGTAGAATTTGAAGTAACATTGGTTAAAACCTGAGCTGAGCCTGAATCCGATGAATTTGCAGCATTGAAATGAAACGTCTCTGATGAAGAATCATTCTCCGCACTATTGCGCATGTGCAACAGGGTATGATGCTTTGCGTGGCAAGTACGACAATTTGACCTTGAAGAACAATTGTTAATCTTATGTCCAGAATGGAGGCAATTGATACACCAATTTTTGTTCTTCACAATCTTGAACCGATCTTGAACAGTTTGTTCCAAAAATGATGGACATTTGTAAATACTATGAGCTAACTTGCAATAATTACAGGTTAAACGTTTCTTGAATGATTCAGTTTCCGTTTGAACGAGAAGAGTCGAATTTCTTTTATTCATTGAGAGAGAACTAGATTTCAAAACTTGAGAATTCGAAACTGAATGAGTTTTCGACGGAAGAGAAAGAGCTACTGCCTCCAAGGCTATACACTGATTTGTCAGGAAATTTCGCAAATTGACAAACGACGGAATATCTGTTGAACATTCTTGTAATTCAAAACGTTTGATCGTTGCTGAATCTAATTTCTGAATGAGAATGTGAAACAAAACAAAGTCCCACTGGTCAACGAGTAAACCTAAATTCCTTAATACCGATAAGTTTTCCGCAAAAACTTCTAGAATTAGCCCAAGGTCTTTAGCTGAATCACCCTGTAGCTTTGGAACATTACAGATTTCCTTCCAACACGTATTAGCGAGAAGTCTTTTATTTTGATATCTTTCCGCCAATGTCTGAAAAGCGCTTTCATAATTTTCAGCAGTCAATGGAAATCCTTTAACTAAATTTAAAGCATGAGAAGAAAGTGAACTAAGGAGGTATTGAAACTTTTCTATTTGACTCAAATTAGAATTTTCATGTACCAAACTTTGGAACATATCGAAAAAAAGTAGGCCACTCTTTATAATTCCCATTGAAAATGGGCAATACTATCTTTGGAAGTTTAACATTTGGCGAACTAATAGAGCAACTGTCTTGGTTTTTTACTGGAATGTTTACTACAGGAAATAAATTAACATAAGTTGTTCTGATGGTGTAATAATTATCCATAAAGGCTGTTCGAATAACCTTCTCAGTGTTCAATTCGGGTTCTTCGGAAGATACGATCATAGAGACAATAGACGTATGTAAATTTTGAAAGTCCACGAGAATATCGTCAAGTATTTCACATCTTAATTTGAATCTTACATGGAGACTTTGATCAGTGACAGCGAATTGTGCTAAATTGAGAATTTCCTCGAGATCATCAATAACAATTTGACGACGAGCTTTGAGTTGTTTCAATTTTGTCGCCATTATTATCATTCAAGGTATACTGCAGAAAACAATATGAATTTCGTTTTGAGTAATTTCGAAAAAGAGTAAATAGACTAACCGATTGAAAAGAACTAAATTAATTAATAAAGCAAATAATTAAGATTGAATCTATTAAATTGAAAATCGAGTTGAAAATAAACAAATGAAAATAATGAAATGTAAATAAACAAAAACAAGAATGTCAATCTTTGTTTATGTTTCGAATCAAGGTTATGAGCATAGATGAGAAAAACAAATGAAAGGTAATGAAAGCTAAATTCTTTTAACATGCGCAGATATTAAAGGATTTATGAATGTGTTCGATATCTTATCAAGTTTTCGAGGTCACGTGAATAATGACAGATTGAAATAAATGCAAATGAAAAAACTAAATGAAAAAAATTCCAAAATGCTTGATCGCAATAATTTTGAAAACGCGGTTCGAAAATATGCGGCTCAAGAAGGACCAAAATGGCACGACACGGCCTTTGAAATTAAATGAAAGCAAAAGAAATTAATTATGAAATTCTGAAAAATATGAAAAAATGACTCGAAAGAAAGGCGAATGTTGGAGTATCGACGATTGCGTACCTGTTGGTTTTACAGCACATCAATGTGTCACTCACGAGCGAGAAATAGTCACTTTTTCACCAGAGTTTTAAATTGTAGAAATTAACGAGAAAATTCGAAGAAACGAAGAAAAGTCTTGCACTGCACCGAACGAGCGTCGATGTCTGTATTCGAATTACGACTTCTTTCGTCTCGCACTGTCATATATCTCCAACATATGTCACGCGTCCATAGACAAAGAAATGAACATACGTGGGCCGCATGAAACGAACAAGCATTTTGGAACAGAAAATAAATGAACTTAAATAACAATAATGAGTTGCAGTAACACTCAATATCAGGACGTACAACTTTGACTATTTTAAAGAATATTTAAAAATTGCCAGAATGCTGTTTCTTTTGCAAAAATTGCGAAACGGCTAACAATCTTGCAATGCATGTCTAGAATATTGAATGAACATACCAAAATTGAGGGTTGTTATTTTGAAAATACTGGAAAACATGTTTTTTCTGTTCAGTTATTCGATAAACTTGATCTAATTCCATTCTATCATTCAAATTTTGAAATATAACCTATTCACAGCTATTTCTTTTCCCTTCAAATGAAAATACTCGGAAGTTATCAGAAATCAAAATCATATTTCAGAATAAATTTTCTTCCATTTCTCATAACATAGATAGGTACCTGTTATGCAGTATCAAGCCAAAATCCAACCTCAGATTCAAATCGACTCCATGAATTATAGATATTCCCTTCAGACGAAGCTATTATTAGCTGGAAATAGACAGAATATATAATTATGAAAGCTAAATAAACTTTATATTACCCGTAAACCATTAATTTTAATGATCTAGAACTTGAAGTGATCGTTCCTACCGACTTCTTATCTTCCTAAAGGTTGTTTACAATTCTGAAAGGAAAAAAATGTTTATAGGGGGTTTTATCATAATATTATTTAATTTCGTACTTACTTGGTGGAGAAATAACTCCATATTTCGAACCATGTATAACCTTTGTTTGCATTATTTGTTAGAGGAAGTTGTTTGTGTTTTATCGTGATACAATGAACTGAAAAAGAAATGTTATTGATTATCTGAAATTCCTCTCAAATTACACACTCTTGCAGTGAGAATAACCAAATTAGATCGAAATTAGACCACTTCATTTATTGAATGACATACGATCAACCTTACCTGCGAAAAGAAGTTTTTGAGAATATCCCTGCAAATATTTATACGGCCATAGTTCGATATATTTATTTATACTTCAAAGATACCTGAAATGAAAAGGATATTGTAGATTGTTTTATCCTTGATTTCTAATCAAATTAACACATTAGAACCCTTTCTTTAAGCAATTTTAAGTCAATTTTTCAACCTTGGATCTATCAATTTAATATTGATCGCATTAAATCTTTATATTCCTTCCAGATGGATATATGATTAACTAAAAACTAGTAAGCCCGTAGATCTACAGCCCCGTAGATCCATAAGTCAGTAGGTCCATTGGCCAGTAGATCCATAGACCAGTAGATCTATAGGCCAGTCGATCAATATAGACCATAGATCACTGTAAGCCAATAGGTCTATATAGACCATAGATCAATGTAGCCCATAGATCAATATGGCCCATAGATCAATAAAGTGCGTAGATGAAACACAGCAAAAAGCGAAGAAACACGTAAGAACTCGAAGAAACACGAAAGAACTCTCAGAAACACAAATAAATACGATAAAACGCGAAAAAATACGAAAGGACGCAAAAAACCTGGAAGAACTTGAAAAATTCGAAGGAACGCAAAATACACCGAAGGAACACAGAAAACATTTTCAATAAAATAGCAAATCATTCACTAGGATTTTATTTATTTACTATAATGAACATGAGAACATATTTAGGTGGAAAAACCAAATTCATAGCCCCGAAATTCGCTTTTGCGCCCAGATTCGTCTCTTCACTTAGATTCACTTTTGCTCCCAGTTATATCTACATATATATAGAACTATTTTGAAGTATGTATATATAAAAATAATCTGATGTTTTATTGTTATTCAATCGAATGAAGAAAAAAAGTGAGTTTTGGGCATTGTAATTTTATTTGTTTAAGAATACAGTAGGGCCTCGTTAATCCGGAGAGGCAAAAACAAGACCCTTTCCGGATTATCGAGGCGTCCGGATTATAGTATGCCATATTAAATATTAATAAAACACATGTTTGACCTTAGTTTCTTTAATCAATTTTTAAATTACAGCATAAAGACAAATATATATGTATGTTCAAAATTACAACTATGTAAGGAAATCAGTAAGTTAAAAAAAAAACATTAGTTAATTCTTCTTGAAAAAGTCTGTAATACTCTTCTGTTTATAATTTTCGCACTTCATTTCGAAAGCCCGGTCTCTAAGTCGACGGAGAAACATAACTTCGTGGCAATCAAATTCGTTATCTTCAGCCCATTTTAAAGCAGTGTTTAAAGCTCCTACTGCCTCTGAATTACCAACTTTTGTGATTTTTAGAATTTCAACGCTATTGTCCTCATCTTGCTCATCGTCCTCACGTAGCCGCTTGCACAATCTCCTCATCAGTTAACACTTCATATCTTTGTAACTCGCTTTCGGCACCACCAGCAGCCCATTCTTGAGCTTCTGCCTCACTTATTTGAGGATCATTGGGTCCCCTCAACCTGTTAAAAAGCTGGGCTAAAGGAACATCATCGTCTGGTTCGTCAATATCTGTGAGAAATTCAGGGTGCAAATTCTTCCATGATTTGTTAATTAGCGATGTCTTAACATTGGCCCAGCAATTAGCCAAAAGAAAAACTGTGTCCTTTAAAGTTATCGATTTTAATGAGACCATGAGGTTTTCAGAACATGATGCAAGACAGTTAACCAAAAGTGATTTGCGGTAATTTAACTTCACATTTTGTATAACGTTCTGATCCATTGGTTGTATACACGCCGTGGTGTTGGGTGGAAGGAACATTGCAAAAATGAGTCTTCAGAGACAAGTTCATCTGCTGATGGATGTCCAGGACAATTATCCAACAATAACAGTGCCTGAGGAGGCAAATTAACAGACAAAAGATGGCGGCGGACCGCTGGAACGAATTCCGTTTTAAACCACTCAAGAAACAAGTCTTTCGTAACCCAAGCATTTTTTGTGCACGATAACAAACAGGAAGACGCGTTGATTTAAATGACCGTGGGTTTTTTGATTTTCCGACAACAAGCAATTGAAGTTTATGAGTTCCAGCCGCATTTGCACAAGGCATGAATGTCACTCTCATCTTCATCATTTTCCTTCCAGAAGCCGACTGCTCATTGCCAGAGGCTAATGTATGATTTGGCAATAATCGCCAGTACAAACCAGATTCGTCAGCATTGTAAACCTGTTCCACTGTTAATTTTTTTTCTCTAATAACTTTCTGTAACTCTAGTTGAAATGGTCCGATAGCGGCTTCATCATTTGACAGTTTTTCACCGGCCATTTTTAAACGTCTTATTCCGTGGCGTTTTTTAAATTTGTCTAACCATCCCCGGCTTGCATTAAATCCGATATTGGAGTTTGTAATCTGGCGATGAAAAATTCGAGCTTTCTCACAAATCATATCACCACTTACAGGAACATGCAATCGCCTTTGTTGCAAAAACCACGTAAACAAAGCATCTTCTAAAACAGGATTTTCCGATTTCTTCAGCGTTTTTCGTACACCGGGACCACGTTCTGTTAGGCTAACAAACTTCAAGAGTTTGTCTTTGTTTTTCTTTATGTCGCCTACAGTTGACCTGCCTATACCAAACTTCCGAGCAATGACAGGGTAGCTGTCACCCTTATCTAATATTTGTATAATCCGCAATTTGTCTTTTATTGTTAATGTCGAATGTTTACGTGGCGGCGTCATGATGTTAGCGAGCGCACTTAATCTCTGACTAAATCGTCAACAATGAAACTTTTTTCACTGACTGAGCCAACTGAGCTTATTTCACTTATTACCGATAATTTCTAAAATAATATAAATTTTATCATCATTCCAAATGAGGAAAAATTAAGATTCACCTCTTGATTGGCATCGAAATATTTTTTCAATTCCCTCAATACCCTCAATCTAATTCTTTTAAGTTTTCGTGGTCAATCCCATCCAAATCTTTTAAACAAATCTGATTGTCTGCAAGGGATACTTCATTAAAAATATTATAAATTTTTTTCAGATTGATAATCGAGAATTCGAAAAAGACCTATGTAACCTCACATACCCCTGAATACTTGTCATTTAACATTGAAATTTCTATTGAAAATAAAACATCGATGACGTCTGATACAAAATTTGGAGAACACCTTATCCATAACATTTTCTCACATTTAAAAAAACATTTCACCTTGTTCCCATAGTTGAAAAATATCAGATCAGAGCATAAAAAAGCATATAATAAATTGACGACTGAAAGTAGAAAATGAAACATTACTAATTAATTTTAGAATTATATTGTTCCTAAAATTGAAAAATTAAAATATATATAATTTAGTCAATTTTCTGAAAAACTTCCCAAGAATCATAGAAAAAACAAACTTACTTCGAAAATTTTGGATATATTCTTCTGGCACATCACAATCAATCACAATACACAATACACAAACTTGATCCATTCGGTCTTATTTATTTAATTTTGCAATACACGAAACAAGACGAAAGTTATTCCAACAACAAGCTTCTTCTCAAACCTTTGATAACTTTTAAACTGGTGTAACTTATAACTGCAGGGTCCTATCCTAATATAGGTACTGCGATTCCCGATCATTGTCGATTGTACTGGATGAACTAATGCTATCCAGCCGGAAATGTACGAAGATAGCGCTTCATGTCCAATCCTGCAAACCCTGCAGTTCCGATGCAGTACGTACTAACAGTGAGAAAATCATTTTCTTGCTCTAAGAAAATATCCTTAATATTTTCTCCGCCTAGGATCGCGGATCAGTTTCAAACAATTGGTTGACGACAAGTGAAAATCCATCGTGAAACTTAATTATTTCTCATTCCATTAGTATTTAGTCATTAAATGAATCCGATATTTGAAGCTGCCTCACTTTTCAAGTTTTAAAAATGCATATTCCTAGCTAGTTCAATAGTTTATGTGAGCTCTAAATGATGAAGTATTACATTCAAAAGGAACAATGAATATTTTCAATGCATTACAATCATATGCTCTGTTTAATACTTCCATCCTTTCAGAACAAGCGAATATGATATTGGGAAAAGAAATCGAATGTTGTGGAAGACGAAGATTGATTTGCTCTCATCAATATTCCGCTTTACCCATTTTGGAAAAATATAGGTATTGAAATGAAATAAAAATATTTTGCAAAGGAAGAACTTCAATGCGCTCTCTTCAATGCGTCAATTTATTCAAAATTAGAAAATATGACATTGAAATGTAAAAACAAATATTTTGAAAGGAGAAAAGCCATTTACTCCCATTTATACTACGAATTTCTTAGAACAAGAGAAATTTTCTCATTTCAAGTCATTATTGTGAAAAAGTTAAATTCTTGATTTGAAATATTCCATTTACTTCAACTAAGACTATATTCTCAGAATGAAATAGTAATTTACGTAACAAGTCCGGAAAATAGGGTTTTTTTGGACGAATAGACAAAATTCTAGGACGAGCGCAAGCGAGTCCTAGAAGTCTATGAGTCCAAAAAACCATTTTCGGGCGTGTTGCGTACAATATTTTTTCGGCAACCGTCTAGAATAACAAATCAATGAGACGACACATTTCTTTTTATATATTTTAATTCTTATTTAAATTAAACAGAACAGAAAATATCACATATTAACAGAAACATTCTAATTCTTATTTATATTAATATTTATATTAAAATTCGAGCAATTACTGATATTGAAGGGATTCAATTTGTTTGAAATGCCTGGTATATTTAAATTCCTTTTGTTGAAGCCACAACAAGATGGCAAAGTTTCCGTTTCGCATCGATTATTTTCTTCTGGTGATTTTTGAATGGTCTTGGCAATTTTAATTTTGTTTTCAAGGGAATTATCTATATATCCTTCAGCCACATTGGTAGACTTCCAGCCACCGTGTCTCTTCAAATTTGTGATGTTTCCACCATTGTCAGCAAATAACGTCGCCGAAGTTCGACGAATGCTATGGCCTGTGTAATTTTTAGGATTGGGTAAATGTAAAAACTCTGCGATTTTCATTCCGAGACTCCCGAAAGT